>CM069443.1:18566203-18833554 GCA_035610835.1 Ophiura sarsii
TTTGGATTTTTGTGTGTATATTATGCAGAAACATAATAATATACATGTAGTAAGGGACCAACCTGTAGGACCCATGACCAATTCCTGGGAACAAAGGTTTGAAAGTGTTTTTGTGTTCCCTGATGAACAATTCTGACTTGGGCTTCCCCCTTGTAAATGTCAGGCATTTTCGGTAGATGTCAACAAAGGTCATACAGGGGTAAAAAAAAAAAAATCATTAAAATATACTCCAATCGTGTCAATATGCATATTAAATTACTCGTCTAGTCATGAGGATTCTAAAATGTATAGTTTGCCTCACTTCCGATGTTTGGTTAATGAGTTATCGGGTAA
The DNA here is from genome assembly GCA_035610835.1 of Ophiura sarsii. Taxonomy (NCBI): domain Eukaryota; kingdom Metazoa; phylum Echinodermata; class Ophiuroidea; order Amphilepidida; family Ophiuridae; genus Ophiura; species Ophiura sarsii. Next base: position 18,566,537 of record CM069443.1, read on the forward strand.
AACGTAAAAGGTTTTAAAATTGCTCCAATTGTGAAGAAAAAAAATCTCAATTGTTCATATGTAATTGGACCATTTTGATCCTTTTATAAGGTACAGCAGACAATCTAGATGGTAAAAAACTACCATTTCTAGAATCCTTGTGTTCAGATGAGATATTGTTTTTCAAAATCGGAGCAATTTTTAAATTTGACCCCATACGCAAAAGGTCAACAACCTTTTTACGTTTTACTGGATAACTCGTTAACCAAACATCGGAAGTGGGGCAAACTATACATTTTCGGATCCTCCCTCATGACTAGACGAGTAATTTAATGCATATCTACACAATTGCCTATCTACACGATTGGAATATATTTGAATTTTGACCCCTGTATGACCTTTGTTGACCCCTACCAAGAATGCCTGACATTTACATGGGGGAAGCCCAAGTCAGAATCAGGGAACTCAAAAACACTTTTAAACCTTTGTTCCAGGATTTGGTCACAGGACCTACAGGTTGGTTCCTTACTAATAACAAATAACTATCCTTCCAACTTTTGGGACACCCTGTAGGTGCCAATAAAGAATATTAATATTCTCTTAAATTAAAACAAAACTTGGGACACAGTACTTAGTAGGATTTGCACTTCCTTTTATTATGAACAGATAACTAGCTATTGCACAAACACACATTTGCCTGAGAAAATCAAGTTTTAAACATCCACAAATGCTTAATTGTGCCTGTAAAAGTGGACATGTTCACGCTTTTCTTGCTCAAATAATAACACATGAATGTATTTCTTTGGCATATAGGTGATGAATCTACACATTTAACAACATGCAACAAATTGGTGAAGCGTGAAACATTAATTGCATGAAAATTACCACTTTACAGTATTGCCCATTTGCCTTCTTCTATGCAGTAACATTTATTCTAGTTATACAGGGTGTCCCAGAATGATTTACCTATGTTGGATAGAAAATATAAAAACAACAGTGTATCTATCTCAATCTAATATAATATCTGCAATAAATGTATACCTATGGAAAACTTCTTACCTTACTTCACAATATTACACATTTGTGGACATCAATCAATTTTTAGTCAATTACAAGAGAACCCAGTAAATTGCCTGCACACTATTTCAAAAACCCTTCTTCCTGAACACAGTCAGTGATGTCAAGATTCTCAAAGGAGAAAATTTCAGTCAAACTTGGAATTTACAACTTTTAAAAAATAGTCTTTAATTTATGTCACCCCATTTTTAATCCTAAAGCTAAATATATTTAGATGTTAGAAGCAAAAGTATTTGACCAGTAGCGATGGTATTCATAGCTAAATAAAAGCAAATTCTTAGCATAAATCATTCTGGGAATACCCTGTATTTTACAACTTGGGACAAGAAATCGTACTCATAAACTGTGGCTAATCAAACTAGAATATCTCGTTAACATCAAAGAAAGTCAATGCATCAGAGCAATGTTTCATTACCTCATCACAAATCAGGCACAATGGTATCCAAGTTTGGTTTTATACACATATCTGTTGCACTTGTTATTCTTATCATAATTGTTTAAGATGACCATCTACCTACACACACAAACATATGGGGGGGGGGGGGGGGGGGGGGGGCTGGGAATGTAACTTCTGCTGAAGGAATCAATCATAAGCATCAATTGTCTTTATCACAGGGTCTACATGGATATGGTGAAATGATGAAATAAATCCATGGGGTCTTGTCAAATTTATTGTGTGATGAAATTTTACCTCTGAAACTAAAATGGTAGGATCTTACAGCATTTTGTCCATTTTGTACCCTGTATAGCTAAATAAATACTTGATAAATAATGATGATTAAATGACACAACTGAACCAATACACCCTTCTGAACCATGGTAAAACAGAGAGTTGCATAAGACTTTATAAAGACAGGACATGCTGATTGTTCATTCAGAAAAAAGGAAGAAAATGTCAGTTATAAACAATATTGATGCTCATTATAACACTCATAAAAAGAAGCTACCGGTACATTGTATGATATAGTTGGCATTCAGAGGTTTCTACGTGTGGGCATGTTAATGAAAGGGTTTGGTAAGTGAAATGGGGAAATAGTGCAATTTCATTAGCTAAGCATAAAACATTAGCATGACGATTTGGTGCATATTATTCAAACCGGCTTGGCAAAGAGCATTCATTGAGCCGGCTGTCCAAAGCCTTGATGGCATTTATATACAATTATTTTCTTAGAAGGATATTTTGAAAACTGTACAGAAATTCAAATATTCATTATTCTATTACACATTCTATATTACAAATTGCATTATTTTAATACACATACTTGTAAATGTAAATTAATTTATACAAGAAATAACAATATATTAATAATAATATCTATATACTCAAGTAATAATAATGTGCTTAACTATACTCAATATGTGGTGACCATAGGGACTTCTATTTCATCAGAATTCATTCACATTTATTTCTGTTTATTAGTATGGTTAAAAATAATTCATTTTTGAGAGCCATTATTTTTAACTACTTCTTTAACCCTAAATAATTCGGGCACTTTTTTCAGATTTTTTTTCTGCGCAGAGAAAAGTGACCCTAAAAGTCACTGCGACCCCCCTCCCCGGATTTGACCTCCAGCACCAGCGTCGAACGATTCCCCACTACACCACGGGTGTCAAAGCTACTTGGCCGAGTATATAGCCCGAGTCCATTTTATCCTCGAAATTTTTTGAAAAATAATTAATTAGCAAAACATTATTTTAGGTTTTAATAGTTGTAATAGTAGCAACATGTTGGCTAGATAGGAATCCTTAGATGATATTTATGGACAAATTGTATTTAAACAAAAAGCTGCAACAATAAAATTTCACCATGTACAGCGGGCTTTAACGAGACTATCTATCTGCTGTTTTTGAATCATCCCTTCATTATTCTGTTGTATATAGGTCATATATGAATATGATGTGCATGGATGACCAGGTCTCCTTTGGGCACGAGTAGATAGATCATGGTGTGTAAAATACAGCCATACGGGTGAGATAATGAGGGATTTCAAGTTTCTATTGAATTACCACTATCAAATCATAATTCTCAAATTTATCAATGTACATGAAATATATGTCACATTTCTTTCCTCCAAGTCATTTTGTACTACAAAATACTATACAATATATTTTACAAAATTACAATTTGTACTCATAGTCAATTTTTAAATTATTGATAATATTAGAATATATTTATCAGAATATCTATATATTCCAGTTAAAATAACGTGGCAAGTGCAGAGTAATTTGGGACTAAACCAAAATATCAATCACTACCTATCATGTGTTGATAAAGGCAACAGTGTTTTGCCGAAATGTCCACAATAAAAAGTAAGTGGAAATTGGATTAGATATAACGAACCTTTCTTTTCATATCAATGAGTGTTTTATGTAGCATTTAGGGAAGTTAAAAACTCTGCTCTTCAATCCACCAGGTTGTAAGCCTATATATGTGATGGGAGTGTTTATGAGTCATTTTCACACATAAAATCTAGATGCCTTGATCAATTTTGATACATTTGGTGTCATTTTAATGCTTTTGAGAGCACACATAATAAAATCGAAATTGACTTCACCTGCTTTCCCCATTTTGATGTGCTGCATCACATATAATGAATTATTTATGAAGAATAGAATCTCTCATATTGAAATTAACACTATGCTAAAAACAAGTCAATTATATTAGATATTGCGAATTTATAAGAAAATCAATCAATCTATTTGTCTTGAATAGTCCCTTGCTTTACAATTTGTGCATTGACTCTTGTATTTCAGAGGATTATTTGATTTGATTTGTTAGTAATAGTATAGTGAATTCCTTTTTAAAAGAAATTAATTAATTGAAGTTAAATTAGAAGTCTTAAACTTTTTTAATTGTTAATTCAATCAGTTCTACACCCAAACTACTTGGTAGTTGGGTAGGCCTACTATTCAATTTCATTTTTAAATAACACACTTAATTGCATAAATATACTTATGTCTATGGAAGCACCTAGGATTACAAATGCAAGATATAAGCTGGTTTGTGTCAACCTTTATCAAGATATTTTTTTTAATTAAACAATTCCATTCTTCTAATATTATGTTGTTGAGCACTGACTTATTTGAAATTGTTATATACAGGTTTAGTGAACTGCAAAGTAACTGGTATTTATGTATACTATTTGCATATCTTGTGCATCATTTATATTTACAATACAAGCAAAATCAAGGAATTCATTGTTTCGTGTGACTTTTAACAAGTTTCTCATAATTCAGTCTGATTTTCAAACTACAATCTATAGTTTTGGCACAACTGCTGAATCCAAAGCACAAACTAGTCTTGATACAAATCATACTAAATAGTGTTGTAGTACTTCATTATACCTTGCACTTAATTAAAGTCTAGCATCATTTCCATGGGTGTGTATTGCATTCAGCAGTTGCCCCCTATTTTGTATAATAGAGAGAACAAAATCTTAAAAATGTCACCATCTTGGCTACACTTTGGAAGTCATCTTGGATATGGACCACCGCTATCTTGAGTTAAGAGATTATGCCATCAACCTAGTTTACTTCTGAAATGAAAATAAAAAATAATATGAAGAAATTATGCATACAGATTCCCATTGGTATAGAATGGATACACTTCTCACAATATTTGTTCATGCCTGTGATGAAATATGCACATTGCTTCAGGTATTGTATTGGTGTGATATTTGGCTCTAGCATAGACACATACAGATATTTAATCCAAGATAGTATTCATGACTGAACTGAAGCCCTGGATGGCATAGTATACAAATATTGACTGCAATGAGGGGCATGGTTCAAATTATAGGCTCAAGGTGATCTCAAAATGCGCCGAGGGGCATAGTGTGTTTTCGAGATCACTGCAGGCCTATGATTTGAACCGTGACCCGAATGAAAGCAGTCAATATTTGATTTATATGCCAAATATATAGACTGTTGTCATTTGATCGGTTAAAAGAACATTTTAATTAAATAGCCCTCAGCATATTCACTTAGGCCTACCAAAATCCCATGAAATGGAGGTACATGAATGATTGACAACATAAGTCTCTTTGACGAGAGCGCTGTAGACTAAACTTAATCGCAATGCAATGATTTATTTACTGTACTTTTCACCTCTCTGTTCATCGATTTCTGAATTTGGAAACTTTGTAAGGCTTTCTTACTACAAACAAACTGGTCAAGTGGTAGGTAGGTAGGGGAAGATTTTAACAGCAACGTATTTCACTTGACACTTTGCATTTGTCAGCTGAATCATGACATCTGTGATGCCGTCTTTGTCAACAAGAGAGAACAAACAAAGTTGTAAGTTCAGCCATTTCTCTTAATGTCTTTATGGTACAAACACAACAAGACCTAGCTATGTTTATCACAGACGATGAAAAAATACAAAGAGTCTAAGGTCAGCCATGTCAATCATCGCATAAAAATAAACACGGTGTTCAAAATGAAATCGTTCACCTTCACCGTATCGGGTGATTCAAACCATGTCGCGTATTTGTTGTGATGACTCATCAACCGCGGGGTGTGACATCATCAAAAAATACTATGCTCTGGCATAGTTGTTTTTAATGACGTCACATTGAAATTGATGGCATAGCTTGATTATCACCACACTTTAAACCAATCAAATGGCAGGAATCTATATATGCAATATATAATTAAAAATTGATAGTTGATAAATTAGAATGACGGATGAAATACTGAATACAAATGGCGCAAGTGCTGATATATAAACAGTTGCAAGCCTCATGTGAATGCATCATCAGAGAGCAGTCTAAGTATTGGATTCTTAAAAATACCCAATTACCCTTTAACAAGGATGTTAACATATTCTGGGTATGACAATTACTTGCACAACACCTTTAAAGGTAACGAACCTTGGTGTTTTAAAAGCAAAGTTCAACATATAAAATTCTTTTTTGAGTGAGTAATTTGATATCATCTATTGGTACAGACAAACTGATAACAAATTGAATCTCTAAATAATGCATGGCTTGTAGTACTTAATGCAGCTGTTTGTTTGTCTCAAACAAAACATGCAGCCCAATTATCCTCTTATGGTTTTATCAAAAAGACACTTTGGACTTGGTCTCAACAGGACCCAAATGTGTTTCCATTTGAAGGGCTATTTAAACAAACAACGACAAAGATGTTTTTTTCATTGCAGCCACCATTCAAACAAGCATGCTATCTTGAAACAAGGAGGGTCCATGGGCCAAATAGTGTCTTAATATGCTCATGACTCGCTCAACTAACAAGGGCTATCCATTTTGCAACACAATAGTCTGTTTTAGACAATCAGGTATTTTGAGCACTGAAACATAACTGATGTGGACTATGGTTCAGCAATGTGTTCAAATACTAACCTTTGCGAGTATTGAGTACGTTGTATCAGGAGCATGGCGTCTATGCAGATGTGGGCTGTTCAACTGATCTACAGGGGTCACAAGGTCATGATGCCACTGAAGACGAACACGACCTAGAACAAGGTATACAGAGAATCCATAATAGCAATGGTCAGGCATGTATGATGATCATGAAATAGGCAATTCATGATTTTGGTTTGGGTTGTTCTAGGAAAACCTGATTGGAAATTACCTAATATCAGACCCTATATATTCCATTGATGTGATAGCAGCTGTGGAGATTAAGAGCATGGCTCTATTGCGCTAGTATGCAAATGATGGATCAAAGACAAAATCCGACATTGACACATTTGTGTTTCTCATTTGCATTACTCTGTGTATGCTTCTCACAATTAACAGAATAGCATCAAAGAATTTAGCATTCTGTGGATGGACAACTGTTATGGGGCTGTTTATTAAAACAGGCATAACTGAATAGCTTCAAAGAAATTTGTATTCTGTGGACGGCTTTAAAAATGGGATAGAACAGGCATAACTCCTTATAGCAAGGATTAATTTAAGTGATTTTTTCCACCAGATGAGTGGAAGAACATGATCATTGGTCTACATTTGTTTGTATTTTTGTTGTTGAATGAGCAGGGGAAAGTGAGATTATGTCTACATACTCTGAAAAAGAGAAACTATTATAATAATTATAATTGTTTGACTGACCTGTTTGATGTCTATCATGTGCTACAGGAGACTTGTACATCTGTTCTTGCTTCTGACTGTTTCTTATGGTATGAAGTCTGGTTACTACATCAAGCTCTTGGGCATTCTGAAATAAATGTGTGTGGATCAATCAATTAGCATTTATTCCATAAGTTTTGATACCTTCATAAAGCTTTATATCTGCGTCAAAATAATTCTCAGTGTAAAACTGTATTATTGGATAGAGAAAACTTTGATTTTGATACCAAACTTGTCTACTTTTCTGAGGTCCTTGGTCACATAACTCACAATATTGTTTCAACTTGTCGGATGCCAAGTGGGCGATGCTGTAAACAGTTGACTATGTAAGCCCAAAGAAAAGATCATAATAATTATTGTTTTAATCTGAAATTCAAAAACAATTAAAATAGAAACATTTCACTTCACCCCCTCTCTACCTCTCTTTAATTCAATACATACATTGTAAGTGCCTTAAATAGTTTGCATTATAAGTGAAAGTGCAGTTTTACAGTGTGGAAAACTTTCTTCTGTACTTTAGCAACACATACATGTATAGCTGTAATCGTAAGTTTGGTATCAAAATAATTCTACATCTCTATCAAAATAATTATGTTTTTGATTGAGTTATATATAAGGCAAATTATCTTACTGGAGACCTGAAGCTTTTAAAAGGTATCGACACTTTAATTTTGGGACATCCTGTACGACTTACCAATGTCAATGACGAAGCACTCACTGTACCAAGGATGACAACATGGGAGTCCATCTGGGGTAGACCTTCTGGGGACATGTTACTTCTCAAAGCATCAGCAATCTCATGTCGCATATGGAAGCACTGTGAGAGTAATAGCAGAAACAAATATTATATGACATTTATAAGGGCCCTTGCCTTTTACAAATAAAGCGCGAGAAAAGCAATATCAATATAGCCATATACAGTAGGTACAGTAACCATTCAAGTACCCATTATATCCTTCTCTAAAAGTGTCAAACCCAGCCATATTAAGTGGCTAGTTGTATGTTACAATTAAGCACTTACAAAACACAGACATCTTATTTGCATCACTGCACATCTCGTAAAACCTGGCTCTTGTTAGCCGTGTGTTTTCATTCCTTTTTTAATAGACAAATGACAAGCTTTTCCTGCGCTTTAGTGTTCCTCTATTGTAAAAAAGCAAGGCCCCTAAGGAAATATTGGGTCTTCAAGACAAACCTGATGAATTACCAATAGCCTATCATTTCAATCTTTAATTTAGTCACTGAGAGTGTGAAGAATCTTTATGCAAAATCAAACCACCATGTTCTCTTTCCTAAAATCTTCCAAATGAATTTCTCACTGACAAGCAGAGGCAGGCCACATGCATGCCTATTAAGTTATGGGATAGTCTTCGATACAGGAGTCATAAGGAGTGGCATATAATTATCTCTGAAATCTTGAGTTCCAAAAAAGGCTACTTTAAAAAATTGAAAATTGTAATATACATGCTTTAATCACCTCATTTGTTACTTCAAAACGTCTAATTCACAGGGTCATATGTTTTCTACAGATTGCAAGAATCCATTTAGAATTTAGATCCTTGCAAAGAGTGCTAAACATAATTATCTTTCAAGGATCAACTTCGATTCTCACAAATCTACCTGCAAGGATACTTTCTCATCAAATTTCTGCCCCTGATTCCCATTTTTAACTAACATAATTATTCAAAAATACCCATGCTCAATTAGCAATTAAAGGTAGATGTTCCGATTGCTGGCCCGATTTTCAACTTGATGTTTTCTATTTTACATGAAAGGTCATCCTTATAATTGTCGCATTCTAAAGTGTGAGTTGCATAACTCCAATGGTTCTATTTTTAGAATCACACGGTCACAATAAATTTGCCCATTGAGTTATACACAAACTGGTTGGTGGTAAACCACCTTTGGCAGTAATTCACCACATTTTAGCCTATAATTTCTAAATGGAACATTTTTGGCCCTAAGATTTTACAGACATAATGAGAAAAATACAGGGATTCTTCCGATATCAAAATATCTTGATGTGAAAAAAAAATCATAGCCCCAAAAAAGTGATCGGAACATACACCTTGATATTTATTATCAGGGGCAGAATTGTGTCCAATCCAAATGGATTCTCACAGTGGAATTTAACAAGAATCCATACATATTCTTATCTCACTAGAACTTGGTGTAGAAAACAGAAAAGCATACAAAAATCCATTTAGATTTTTGCAATTCTATTTAGGGGAATCTTTGCTAGAATGGATTCTTGGTTACGGTACTCTCCAAATGTTGAGCCTGGTATTCATACGCTATTGTCTTACCTTGTTATTATCTTCCTTGATTTTTTCCTGCAACATTCGTCTCTCAGATTTGATTCTTTCAAGTTCCTGTTGTTTCTGCTGTATAAGACTCAGTTGACTCATCTGATGATGTACCGCTGATGGCATTGATTCTTGCTCACCAGCTGACACACTTCCTGATGACATCATTACATTTGCTGATGATATCATCATATTCTGTGCTGCATGTTGTAAGTTATTTCTACTGTAAACAACACCTTGATCTGAGGAACCTTCCACTGACATTGTATAAGTTGGCATTGATTGAAAAGTATTTGCCTGGGACTTTACAGGCAGTGGCTGAACAACCTGGACAGGGGATGATGACCTTTCTTTTACAGCACCTCTTTTGCGTGATCTTCTTGTAGTCGTTATGTTTGGTGAATCAACACATTCTAGTGTGTTTTCTTTATTAGGGGTATTGATTTGGTTGGTAGCAACTTGTTGAAAGGGAGACATGTGTAATGAATGGTCCTCTTCAGCCTTTCCAAGTTCTAGAGGCTTAAATGTAGATCTGGCTAATGGTGTGAGACTGCTACCGACATTACTAGAACTGGCTTCTTTCAGAGGTGATCCCACTGAAGTAAAAGCAGACGGAATTACTTTTATTGCTGATCCTGTTCCAAGTGGTTTGAAGGCAGTAGGTTTTACCACAAGAGGTGAAGATGTGTGATGATATTGATTGATGACGTTGGGTGAAAAGGTGAATTCATTTGTTGGCTGGTAAGACGGGGTGCGAGGTGAAAAAGTAACGCTACACATTGGAGTGCGAGGTGAAAAAGTAACACTACACAATGGGTTGCGTGACTGCTGTGTTTGCACCGTAACTGGATAGACTTTGGGACTGGAGAATACCATCGGACTGTAGTGTACGTTTTGTTCCATTCTGTGGATTGACTGTGGAGTACCACAATAATTTCTGCTGATACTATTCCCCTTAACTGGAGTAAAACTTCCTTTACTGAGGCTTTGTAATCTCTGTGCAGTTTCTTGCAGAATGTCACCAGCTGCAGAAGTGTGGCTGTAGGATGAGCCTATGTGGCTGTAGGACAAGTCTTCTGGGAATCCATCTATTTCTGTCATCTCATCATCATCTTGGGAAGAATCATCAGAGGAATCTTTAAACCGTAAGGCAGGAGGTGTCATGATGGATTCGTCATCAGATTTCTTGACTCTCTTTGAAGGCAGAGGACTGTTAGTTGGTGTGTTCCCTCTGCTTCTCTGTTCCATCCTCAGTTCCTCCAGGAATTTATTTGTCTTGTCCTTCAAGCTGCTCATGTTCTTGAAGGCTTTATTGTATGATTTCTTCTGCTTTGTCATTCTAAACCACCCTTGGATCTTGTTGGCAGCCAAGTGCTGTTTAGCTGGACTGTCCCTGAAGGAGGCCTGCTGTACAATGGTTCTTGTAATCTGCATTTTGTCACCCAAGGTATTCTCTTGGGTATCAACCGTATCATCTATCTCTGATGAGTCCGATTGTTTGGGTTCATTGTGCATCTCTGTAACAGGTGTAGGAACTTCCATAGCTGCATGGTAAATACTTGTGTTTCTCTCTTGTCCATCTTCTTGCAGATCTTCTTCCATGGACCCAGATACTGAATAAAATGTACTTTGACTGGTGGGTTTCATAGAATGACTGGAACTTAACATACTAGAATCATCTTGACCACCAAACACAGAATCAACTGTGACGTCTACGGGATATTGGTTTTCATAATCCAGTGAACCTTCCCTATCATCAGAGAGTGTGCTTGACCGGCTGCTTCCTTTTGAGGGTGTCTTGACTAGATGTGCCCTGAAGCTGGGAGTAAATACCACAGTGCGACGTCGGAGCTTACTGGCTTTACGCTTCTCGTAGTCGCTCATATTACCAAAAAAGACTTCATTTTCATCTTCAATAACTCCATCCATTTCTCCTTCTTGGGGTGTGCTTGCTAGTGAGCTTGAATTCTTTTGTCTGTAAAAATAATATAATTAAGACAGGGATAAAACATGTATGATACATTGGTACATGTATGCAATAACCTGTTTTTGGATCACTGCGTTCATGTCTGTTATACCAGGAAAGGGAAAGCTCGCTCGTGTAGGGACCCTATGTGCAGTTACTTGTGCACATGGGGCAAATTGATTGAGAATTGTTTACTTTGATTAGAAATAATTCTCGAATAAATATTGATTTTGAAAATGCAAACGGAAACGTGCACAAGGTTACGTTCTAGTGCTGTTGATTGTTGATAATCAATAATTACATCATGTCATTTCAAACCACTCACTCACTCGCATATGCGCATCACTGATCTGCATCAATCTCATGTACACCTGTTGTTTAGCGGTGCATCGCTAGACCACATTCTTTCAACCGTGGCTTTGGTTGAACGCAAGAGCTCGGATTGACAACTATTTAGTAGTTGTTTTGATATCTTGTACTTTAGATCAGCCCGGAAAGACGTGATATGCTGACGATGCCGTTGACAACAAACAATATGAAGTCAACAGATTTCAGATTGCACTATCACCAAATCAGCCAATAGCCCTTTTTGTACCTCCTTGAAATGGCACCATTGAACAGAATATTTGCCAAGGGATTCCTCTGCATACTCATGTTATCATATATACACACAATGCTAGTTTTCACATGTTTTTTATAGTTGAAAGATGGCGTATGGCGATTACCTGCGCATACTTGTTTCCCTTTGTAGACGAAACAAGTTGATTTAGCCGCAAGGGTTCACCGACAAGAGATAGGTACATTTGTAGCTCAAGTCTCATTCCTACCACAAGTGGCAATGTCTTTCAAATAAATGGGGATACATGTAGGCCTATAACAACAAGGACCTAACATATAATGCCCATTATTGGTCTTGCCAAAAAAACTTAAATATTTCATAGTTATCTACACTACAATACAGACCTGATGAATCTATTTACGAAGTTACTAATCAAATACCTGAAATAGTGACTTTACCTTTTTAAGTTAAAAATTAAATTATTTTTTTTGTCAGCAGGCGAATCGAATGTGAGTTGAATATCAGGAAGCAAATAGACAAAAACAACATACTCAGTCCTTATCAACATGGTTTCAGGAAGAGGCATAGGATAGCTGTGAAACCCAACTACTCACCACTATAGAGGACCTTGCCAGAAGCCTGGACAAGCGAGAACAAATCGACTGTCTAATTTTGGATTTCTCAAAAGCCTTCGATTCTGTTCCACACCAAAGATTGCTTCATAAACTAGAATGGTATGGTATCAATGGAGAGGCACATACATGGATACAGAACTGGTTGACCTCAAGAAAACAGACAGTCGTGGTAGATGGTGAAACATCTGAAGAAGCGGAAGTGATATCAGGTGTCCCTCAGGGCACAGTCTTAGGACCACTCCTATTCATCCTATATATCAATGATATTGGAGACGAAACCTCATCAACCCTCCGGCTTTTTGCTGACGATGCCTTAATATAGGAAAATATCATCAGAAGCAGATGCCATGACACTTCAGGCAGACCTACAATGTAGATAAGTTGGTAGACTGGTCAACAAAATGGCAGATGCGCTTTAATCCATCTAAATGCTCTTACTCCAGATCGCCCGCATCAGAAAAATCACAAAAACAACATCAGATGATGGGCATTACAAAACCCATGGAACAAAACAACCATGCGTCACCCATACCTTGGTGTTGAGATTGCATTCGGCCTGGAATGGAAACAACATGTCAACAACATCTCCAAAAAGGCTAGGAAAACTCTAAACGTCCTCCAGATGAACCTACACAGATGCCCACAGAAGGTTCGGAAACAAGCTTACATTTCACTCGTCCGACCAACCTTAGAATATATGCGAGCACTGTGTAGGACCCACATCAAAGGGAGATAAACCAGCTGGAGCAGGTACAGAGGAAAGCAATTCGATTTATAGCCAAAAACCACCGAAGGAGAGCCAGCGTTACAGAAATGAGAAACAACATTGGATTCCAAACACTGCATGCAAGAGAGAAGACAAACTCAAAGATTAAACATGCTGTACAAAATAAACAGCCAAATGGTCAGCGTTGAAATGCCACCATGCTATGCTCCACAACACACAACATCACAAATTAGTACCAGGAGCAACCATGGCGAGCAATACTCCAAAATACCGACCAGAACAGACTGCTACAAGTACAGCTTCTTTCCTCGCACCATATCTAACTATGGAACCAACTACCTAAAACAGCGATCCAGGCACCATCTGCGAAATCCTTCACCAACAAATTGTCACACACAGTATTCAGCGAGCTACATGGATAGTCTAGGCCCAAGACTCAAGAGCACCCACAGCTGATACCAACAACTAGTCAACACCAACCAATGTTCTACGCACACCGTTGCTGCGCACATTATTTTGGTTATTTCAATTTCATCATATGATATGTGACGCGATCAAGAGGAATCACTGGAATGAGTCGGATGTCGACCCTGGTCGAAAATGAGTTTTTAATACAGTTTTAAAGAGGACACCTAGAGCTTTCAGAAACTGAAAACCCCATGTCGATACGACGTTTTGTTCCAAAGTTATGTCAAATTGTATACATGAATTTCCATCAAAACTTATGTAAGCCGCCATTTTGAATTGGCTATATCTCAATTTGGGATTCCCCGACATCCGACTCATTCCTCTTGATCGCGTCACATATGATGGGAGTTTTACGTTGATTTTTATTGAGTTGTTGTAATACTACACCGGACGTGATGTTTTACAAAGCTTGGCGTAAACCTTATTTATAAGGTCTACCAAGAATATCTTCAGATTCAGGTCTGTGAAAAAAGGCAACATTTGATGATTTGGCATTTGATGATTTGCCTGATTTGGACAAACAATGTGGAGGGCTTCCGTTTTTGGTATAGTTCCACTTGTTACACTACCAGGTGGGTCATGAAAGGAGTCTAGCATAGTAAAAGTAGTACGGTACTTTAGTAAAAGCAGGGAGGTGTTACATCTCTCTGCTAAAAAGTAAGTAAGCTTACTTACACTTCGGTTTTCACTGGGCTATCCGTAGGTAAAACAAGATTTGTTATCGTGCCGAGTGGACTTGACGCGATCGAAAATCTGGTCTGTTTGCGAGGTTTTTTGTCCGACTTCATCTTGGTTGATTTTGTAGGAGATATCTCCTCAAAATCCACCGATATTTCTCCCATGTGTTTGTCTTCCATTGCTAAACGCGCAACGTAAAATGATACAAAGCCTGAAAATCAAGGATCGCCGGTCGGTCACGGTCTGTCGATCGTAAATAAAGCCGACAAGTTTGGGCTTGTAAAATGTTTTGAAAAAGGCCGGTCAGCTGACGCATGCGCGCGGGAAATTGCCTTCCCGTCGTGCAATGTAAAATCTTCTCGTATTTTTGCCGAAGTTCGTTTGCAGCGGGTCAATCTGAATTGTGATCAAAGGTATGATGTTATAGGTCAAAGTTTATGTTTTGACGAACCATGTGTGTGAAAAATGTAAACAATGTGTGTACAACTGTTGTGTGTACACTACTGAATCCATGAATCAAATGCATTCAGTAGTACTCAAGTACTAGTACTTGCTACTTTTTACTGGCACATCTTTGTTTATTGCACCCTGCACATCGGCATGACATGAATGATGTTTATCCTTGGACAAGCTGTGCTTTCTAGGATTCCAACATTGAAGATTGAAGACATGAATACTACACAGTACTGTAGTAGTTATTCCAAGGAGTTATCATACTTAACATAATGATAATAACTCCTTGGTTATTCTTGCGATTTTGACCATGCAATTTTTCAGGCGGATTTGAGGAAAACGTCATCGCTGTGCGTGTTAAAGATTTACAAATCTTAAATAAACACACTATTCAAACTATAGTAATTAAAAACGACCTAGCCCATTATACATCTTTACAGCAGAAACTTGCCAACTATTACATACACCCCCCCCCCCCCCCCCCACCACCTGCTAATTGGGGCTACCCAGCAAACACAACGTTTCCGCAACGTTCCACCTAGGTTGCAGTTAGGTTGCGTCATTTAAAACGTTTTAACAACGTTTTTATAACGTTACGGTTTGGTTGTGATTTGGTTGTTTTAAGTTGGTCCGTTGAAACGTGAGCAAAACGTTCTCTGAACGTTAAAGTTTAGTTCTAGTTTGGTTGCACTTAGGTTGTGGTTAGGTTGTCATTATAAACGTTCTTACAACGTTATTATGACGTTGCGGTTTGTTTGTTTTAGGTTGGTTCTTGGAAACGTGATTAAAACATTCTCTGAACGTTGCATGTTGATCATCGGAAACGTTTACATAATGTTTTAACAACGTTGTAACACTCAAATAGTTGGTTGTTTTAGTTTAATCCTTTAAACGTGAAAAAGATGTTCCCTGAACGTTGTAGTTTAAGTTCTAGTTTGGTTGCACTAAGGTTCTGGTTAGGTTGTCATTAAAAACGTTCTTACAGCGTTATTATAACGTTGCGGGTTGTTTGTTTTAAGTACCAAATCACACCCAAACCGCAACGTTATATATAACGTTGTAGAAACGTTTTAATGACAACCTAACCACAACCTAAGTGCAACCAAACTAGAACTTAACTGCAACGTTCAGAGAACGTTTTGCTCACGTTTCAACGGACCAACCTAAAACAACCAAATCACACCCAAACCGCAACGTTATAATAACGTTGTAGAAACGTTTTAATGACAACCTAACCACAACCTAAGTGCAACTAAACTAGAACTTAACTGCAACGTTCAGAGAACGTTTTGCTCACCTTTACATCACATCCACAACCCATTGATCATATGATGATATGACAAGAAACCACAGATCTGCGCCTTAACCCAAGTGACTCAAATTACTGATGAAATGCTTGAATGACATTTAGTCAGTGGGCCCTGCATTGGGAGAGTGATAACTGGGCTCCTTCCCAAGTGTTCTGTAAGTTATGATCACTTATGTTGTAACAAACAGCATACTAACCACACCAGTCTGTAAGAGGGAAGATAAGGCCCAAAAAAAGAGAAGATATTTGGTTGCCCTCAGAGGGCAAAATGTTGGAGGGTCGGTAGGTCGATCCTTTTTTCTTTTCTTTTTTTAGGGCGTTTAAAAAAAGAAGTAGGGTGTTTAAAAGAAAAAATTAGGGCGTGATAGCGTTTTTTAATACAATTTTTTTTAAATACAAATTTCAATGCTGTTTATTGCCTCTGACATGTGGTGTTTATATTTTAACTGTGAAAGAAGAATTAAGGCTAAACAAAGAAGAAAGTCTGTCTCAGAAACATTGTGCAAAAAAGCTAAGTGCTGTGCGATTTTTGTTGTTTTGATTTTTGATTTTTAGAAAATAGACTATGAGGTATGCAATTTTTTTGTTGTTGCTATTTTTGTTGTTGCTTATCCAAGCTTACGGAGAACTTTTTATTTAAAAAAAAAACACACAAAAAATAAACAAAAATCCCCCCCCCCCCTCCCCCAATGTTTGTTAGCCCCAGCGCATAGACATACGTGCCATAGCTCATTTCACATACCAATGCGGGCGGGCTTCTGAGACAGACCTTCTTTGTTTGGCCTAAGACTTAAATATTAACAGCAATTTTCGAATTTTATGTGTTGAGAAAAATATTTAAAACAAATAAAATAAAATAAAAGCGACCAGCAAATTTTGCGATTTTTGGGTCGGTCGCGGAGGGCAACCAAACATATTTTTTTGCCTAATACCGTACTTCTACTGGCTGATATTTTCCCTGATTGACAAAACAAGAATTGAACAATATTAGGCTCTGTAGCATAGCCACATTTGGGCAATGTGTTATGATTTGCACTTGTAAATGAACACACTGACAATGAAACAAACCAAAACACACACTGCATTAATGTGTCTTCTTCATCAGTACATATTTTATTCAATTTACCATAACGAAAGCAACCGGAAGTCAGCTGTTTCAGAAATGTACAACCCTATATGAAAGCCCATTCAATATATAAGTACAAATATATTACTAGTTACATTAATAATATTCATACTTGTCAAATATATACCCAATTATGTGTTTATACTGTAATTTTGCATCACCAATAAACATATTCTTTATTTGTGATTGATTTATCAAGTATTTTCAAAATTTAAACACACATACCTGGTGTATGAAACAAGCTTGTTTTAGTTTAAACAGCTCCAAATTAGCAAACAATATTGGGTTTGTATCTCTTTGCGTGCAAAAGTAATCCACACATACTCACATGATTATGGCCAGATGTACATGGTTTTGGTAGTTACAAAGCCATCCCCAAAAATAAACAATTATTTTGGACGTCTTTTATATAGTTCAGCAAATCTTTAAACTCACCATATGTATTCCAGATTTCCATCAATATAATTCAAACTAAGATGTACTTGTACTAGTATATTGATATAAACTCCTCAGAAAAAGTTAGGATACTGACTCCTGGTTCATGAATCCAGGGAGTCTAGGTATCAAAGAATAAAGGTAAGTGTCTCTATCAGCATGTGGTCACAAATGTTAGGTTTCCATATCTTAACAAGTTACATATATCTTTGCATAGTCATAACACAGATGTTTGTGTCCATTGATAAATGTAAGATTGTTATCAGCAGCAACAACGATCATCTTCCAAGATCATCACCAGGGCTGGATTTACCTTTTTTTTACCTCCAAAATTTGGAGGCCCCAACTCGCCGTGAGGAACCATGTGCTCTCAAGTAGCGAGAACAATATAAGGGACACCAGTGGTGTACCCAGGATTTGGAAGTAGGGTTGTCCTGAATATTGCCAATTTGCTGACAAAAGCACTGTAACTAAAGTGTTACATCTGGCCCAATAGTAAATCCAGCCCTGAATCACTAGATGTTCCGGAGTTTTGAGAGCCATTTACATCAGAGCAAGCAAAGCAGTCATCATTCTAACCAACATGGATTATTATCCAAGATCATCGCTTGATCTAACTAAGTCCATGTGATGTCTAGGGGTTATGGAGGCCATCAAAAATCTCTTCATTTATGAATAAACTAATAGCTGTTTGACTTTTCAATAACCAGTTTCATAACAACTTGTCACATTTCATCTAATAAGGCAATTGATGATGGTTTGTTATTGAGACTATTGCCCCAATATAGGTTAATACTTATCTCATGTGAAAGATACACAGGTAGCTAGCATATGAAATATAAACAATCACTGTGGGGTTTTAAAATAACATTATTTAAATATAAATACATCCTTTAATGATTAAAAAAACCACCTATCACCATCATGGAGTATACTAGTGGCAGTTGATATAGACTTTCCCCCAAGCCATAACAGCCTCCTTGTTACATTGCATCTGATCATACAGTATCAATTAAAATTGGTTTTCACACATCTACAAAGGATTTTGTAAAAGTCTAGTAGCAGTACTATCTGCAAGCATAACTTCTTGAAACCTCAAATGTTTCGTCTGTTTTCTTATTCGTCCATATGATATACTTGTAGCCCATGTAATCATTTACAAGTGTATGCTCTTAGTCATTTTTACTCTGCAGTTAATATGTTTCTGAATCATGACATTGATAATATTACAGAAATCAACCAATAAAGTGTAAAACATAGACATCGCAATGCAGGTATTTGAGAATCAACAGCAATGTGGATCAATACAGATGCCAACTCCATGAATTGATTATGATGAAAAATAAATCCACCAAAATATTGCAACATAAACAATAGGTAAAATGGTAATAGGAATAGTAATGAATATATGACGCTAAAATAAACTGTGGATAATGTATACACTAGTGGATGAAGAACTCATATGACAATGTTTTTTGTATACCTTTTCAAGTATTCAATCAAACTAAATCGCACAGCGGTCAAACAAAAAGGCATGCGGAGGCTATGCACAGTGGTCAAACAAAAAGGCATGCGGAGGCTATTTGGTACTCAAGCAGGCCTGTTTCTATCTTTATACATAAGTGCTGTAACAGTCATCACAGACAAACTACTTACAGACCGATCATTACGCATACCAATATACGCAGCTCACTACTTACAGACCGATCAATACGCATACCAATATACGCAGCTCGCTAAAGCAAAAAAATATACTGTGGCTGTCCCAGCATAGAATTAGGCGCAGTTCATTTCACAGTTCGCGCATTGAGTGTATATAAATGGTTACGCAACCATAAATATGGGCACACGATTGTGTGGAAGTGATGCTGAAAGAAAAGAGATACACTCCTAACAAGCAGAATGTGTTGGTGTCATGGTTCAACTTTGTGTTAGTTAAAAATGGGGGGGGGGGGGGGGGGGAGAGGATGCATTGCCCTTTGCCTTTTCCTTAATCTAACCATTTTTTTATAGATAGTAATGTCAGAGAGTGACCTGCCAGCACTGATGTTTGAATCCTAAGTTCACTTGAGTTCTCATTTACATCTTAAAATTAACAAATATAATCAGTGTGTAATAAATCTTACAACAGAGTTAGCATAATACTTGCCCATAACAGTACTGTTCACATTATCATAATATAACTTTGTATGCTTTGAGGATATGCTGCATCCATAATCATTATCAATAGCTAGCTTATTTATCTATATATTATCTAGTGCAGCACATAATAGTTCACTATGAAAAACTGTAACAAGCTGAAGGAAGTCTTTGAAGCGTTCAATACATGAAAACATCACTCTTTTCTAATACTAGCTGATTTTTCGTCACTGTGACTTTAGTCACATATCTGTGATATGAAAGACAAGTTGAATTTGCGTACTCCATTCCATCTGTAAAAATGGTGTGCGGTCAGAGTATATTCCAGTGAGCGCAGTTTAATATTGAGCATGTGATTCTGAAATGCACTAGCATTTGTATTTACTTAATCAGATATGACTCTTGCCATTTAGCTGTAAAAACTGTAAGCACATGTATCTATCACTGAACACTGGAATACCAATTCATGTCACTGCACAGAATTTAAATCAAGTTAAAACAACCATAAGGATTGAAAGTGTTGTCAACTTATTTGAAATATAAATAAGTTGTTTGCTTGAAATAATTTTGTATTTAATTTTCAAATTTCAAATACTGTATGTAACACCCAAATGAGCCAAAAAAGACCTGTAGAATGTTAGACATATCCACAATCTAATTCAAATCTATTGCCAACAGTTTTAATGACACCGTAGGGGTTTAATGTATGTTGTAGAAGCATTAATGGAGAAAAACAGTAAATTTAAGAAAGAAATTGACATGAAATTATTTGATTAAGATAACAAAAAATAGGTGAATTAAATCGGCCAACCTTGACAACCATTTTTATTTTTCAAACCTGTCATTATAGTGATTCTAGTCAGTGACTTCCAGAATGATACATCCTTCTTTGTTCCTCAAGTCAGTAATATCAGTCAGTTACAGTCCTAAATCTACCCTCATCTATGCTGTATAAGACCTTTACATACACAGAGATGGTCGAGACAGATATGGTGATATCACTGACTTGAAGAAACAATATACCTTAAAGGCATATTATGTGATCTTTTCCAGGGGAACCCTCTATTGATGATTTTGTTTAGAAAGTAGATTTTCTTGCAGATTTACATTTCTGATCATAAATCATAAATATATTCTGAGTTATAGAGCGAACCAATTCCTAATTACTTCAAAATCATGGTTTTAGAGTGAATTTAGAGTGAAAAAACCCCACGCAGGACAGTTTATTTTCACCTCTTCAAACCATGATTTTAAAGTAATTAGGAATCGCATTGCTCTTTTAACTCGGAATATATGTATCTACTTTCTAAAAAACATCGTGAATAGAGGGCGTCCCCTGGAAAAGAACACATAATATGCCTTTAACACTTTCCACACGGCAGTCGTCTGCAGACAACAATTCTAAAATTGCACAAAATGTTTGATGTGCATTAAGATAAGTACAAACAAGTTGGGAAAGATTTCTGAAAATTCTGTTTTTTTATATCCTTTAACTAATAGCCGTGTTGAAAGTGTTAACACAAAATGTTCCAGACCAGGTTAGCTAATTTGATATACATTAAACAAGCAAGTATGATCTTGATGTAAAATATAAATTAATGCTAGGTAGTACATACACCACATTTTGTAATATAAGCAATGTTAACGACTTTTATCATGTATTTGACAAATTTTGTAAGTCCTTCTCCAAGCGTGCATGGAAGGCACGATTAGAGACGAAATGCGCAAACAATGACGACTGAATTTAATATATTTGTTCATGTATATACATGTATAGTGCCATTTTCCACGTGTGCCTGACATAATTTCAGATCAATTTTGTATGATTGACTTTGTGTCTGTATATAATATGTATCTATCTCATGGTAAAACTTTGTAATTTGTGTATATAATTACATGTATTAATCTTGTGATTTTCTGTATATGAACGCACCGTCGGGTAGACGGGTGCCGCTGTTTTAAAAGCGTATGTTCAAATAAATAAATAAAATAGATACAATATGACACCTCATTCATAAAATAAACTTTAAACTTGATGACTAATTAAGTAACCATACCAACTGAGCACAAAGTTGCATTAAAGTGATTTTCAATGGGAAATCATTTCCAAGTGTGTGATCAGCAGTGACTGACTATTTGTGTGAAATGAATCACAGCTCACCATTCATCCATACATACTTGACCGGTTTCGATAGCACACTGTTCAATACAAATCAATGACAACCCATACAAAAACCACTGTTAGGTGTTGTTACTAAAAGCAACATAACATAAAAGTATCCAGTCAATTTTTATGAATGGGGTGTCATATTGTGGATAGGAAATTTGCTGTTTAATGTGTATCTCAGTTGCTTTTATTCTGGTTACTGATTGTAAATTAGCTAACATTTAAAGCACCTGGTCTGGCACCTTTTGTGTTAGGTGTATACTACAACACAAGCAATAGTATTTCAACCCAAACTGCTTTGCTGAATTAAAAAACAAAACAAGTTGTGTAACATAATGGAACTTTCCCTTGTAGTGGTTAAGGATCGAGAAATGAACATTCAATTTCTTCATTTGACAGTTGAACCAAGGACCTCTTTAAGTCTAGGGAGGTGGAGTGCTCTACCGTTTGACCTAATAAATGACAATTGGTATTGGAGCATTAGAAATACAAGATAAAATACCCATATTTCTCTTGCTTCTCTAGGTACAAGCTTGAGAATAAAATAATTATCAATTCTATCGAATAAAACATGAAATCATAGTTACTGAGTTCGCTAATGGGAAGGGAAGTTTCTCTATCGCCACAAGGGCAGACATTATGACATCACTACCAACTCGTGAACTAAGTCAAGACCTTGATTTCATGTTTAATTCAATAGAATTGGTAATTATTTCTGTCATGCTTGTTAATATTGAAGTGGGAGAGAATTTGAATGCTAGGGCTTTAGATGAGTGTAAAGCTTTAATTCCGATTGTCTTTGATAGCTCAGTTGCTGGAGCATCTGTCGTGAGTTTGGAAGGACCCGAGTTCAATTCCCATTTGATGAAATGATTTTTTCTTCTTTATTCACTACTTACGAGGGCCAGGTTAATTTTACGTAAATTAAATCACTTTGTTTCAAACAACCAAGTTGTTTCAGCACACAAAATCAATATATTTGATGACTGTATTATATTTGATATTTGATGACTATATTATATATCAACTAAATACACAACCCAAATTAAAATGATACTAATATATATTGAAAGGGACCAAATAATATGGTGGGATAAATGGTCTACATGCTTTACACATAATTACAATAGTAACAATCCGGTATATACATCATAATCTAAAAACAACAAATCATGACAGCTGGTGGTAAATTATATTTACAGAATGAAATAATTTGTCTGACACACCAGCTATATTTGCACATAGACAATTATGAACTTTTAACTTAAAAATGCAGCAAAAATATGCAAACAAAGTGCACCAATTTGCAAAACTTTTTGTTGAAGGCGAAGGTATTATTATTTGCGTAGACCAAATAGCTACTGTGTACAGCATGTTTAACTTTCTTAACACTTTTCACCCGGCAGTTGTCTGCAGACGACAGTTCCAAATTTCAAAATGTTTCAAACATGTCAACATTTTGAATGTCATCACCATATTTCGAATCACCATGAGGATTGCATTAATATAAGTACAACCATGCCTAGTATTGGTTCAATAATTCCTGGGATACACATTGAAAGTTGGGAAAGGTTTCTGGAAAATCTGTATTGTATATGGTAAAACTATAAGCTGTGTGGAAAGTGTTAAGGTTGTAACATCACTATTCACCACCAAATTGCGTTTATTGAATCTAAGCAAGAGTGCTTACTTGCTTATCCATATCATTTGGCACACATTACACACACAAATTTCAATCTTTCCAACAAAAATAAAAAAAATACACATATTCATTGCATGCTGTGTTCTGTTTAAATTGGGTCTGGTTCACCACAGGCCTTTGTAAAGACCATGTTATAACAGCCTACTTACAAATCAACATTGCACTGTATTGTTCCAGTGCAATTAGAAGAAAAAAAATCAGGGATAAATAAATATAAATATTATTCTGATTTAACTCTTAACACACTGTTGCATTATTCCTGTGCACTGTAGATTTGCTAACAGACCCTGATTTACCGAAAGTGTTATTGTTGGGAGGGGGAGGGGTGCTAGGGCATCATTCAAACCTTGCTTAAGAAAATGCTAAACATTGCGTTGTTCAAACAATCACAGCAGCAATGACAATTACTAGGTAAATGCTATCAACAGTGATTGCATGTCAATAAGAGTATCTGTTTTACTCAAGATTCACAGTTTTACCCTTTTCGACAAAACCGATAATAGACTAAGAAGTGGGTTTATCTATATCAATTCACCAGCAAAATATAATGGGAGTACACCACATGATAGAAGTGTAAAAACATCTCTATCATTCATTTTTAGAATACTGCATGTTTCACATTGTTTAAATAATAATAGAAGTATAATTAATAATAAAAAACCTATTCAACAGTGTATTCCAGACTAACTTTTCCCAAGGAAGAACAATTAAGGCACAGTGGGAATATGAAATAGTTGTGCTATATTTGCAGAGTCTGTAAAATATTAACTGTTGATGCACATAAGTCATACCATGGGTCAAAAGTTGGTGAAGATAATCTTCTTTCTTGTGTATGCGCCTCAAAGTTAAAACAGGCTACAATAACCTTTTATGGGTTCTGAAAGTCTGATAAGCTGTAGCTCATACTCAAGAAAGTACAGTTTATTGGGGACTTACTTTTGGTGTTGTGTTTATATAAAAGCCTTTCACTCACCCTTTCATAGAGGTTTATCACAAAATAAATTAATCAAGTATTAAATGATACAAAAGAGCCCCTGAATATTCCTATTCTGAGATAATAGTGAAGGCATTCATGACAAAGCGGACTATAAAAAAACACCACAACAGGATGATGTAATACAAACCAACCCTTGGATTTGATGTATCAAATGTACACAGCTAATTTGTGCATATATGTCACAGGTCAACAACTTATGATCAGTTCAAAAATGTCTTGATCCGAGCATCATAATTGCATTCATCAGAATCCTGAATGCCTGACCTTCAGTGTAATAACGCACTGCATTCCATACCATCAGGTGCTCTTGTACTATGCGGCTGTTGTGGTAATACACAGGTCGCGTAGGATGTGTGGCAATTGCGCGAAATGATCAAGAAATTATTGACCCAATTATAGTACCCCATTCTTGTATGGAATGTAGTCCATTGCATCAACGGTTTTCACAGCAATACCAATTTTTGGTTGATAAACCGGTTAAAGATGTTGCAATAGAAAATCTCCAAATAAATGGTAAATCAACTCTCACCTTACACTGAGCATTGTGACATACCAAGAGAATGGTCTCCAATTCAATGTTGACATATGATACAATTTTGACTGAAATATACATGCAGGTACCTGTAATGAACTTATTTCTATTCAACAATCTTGAATTTATTGTTAAGAAAGTTGTAAATTGTTCTTTCAAAAAATGGCACTTGGGTGTATCTTGAGAAAATGCTATAAATGTTGCTTGTAAGATGTGAAATTAAATTATTTAGTAACAGGGTTAGCGTATATCAAGTTTAATAGGATTCACTCACCGCTATACGTAACACATTTTAACATTTACATTTACCAGATGTGTAAGGTCATCACCCACTATAACATGTGTATAATATAACTTCAGTCACCGCCATAAAAGTTCAGCATTTTTGTTTGTATGGGTAAGTGCTGTTACCACTGGTTATGTAGAATGGCGCTACTCTAACTGGCCAATGTCATGCATCCGATTAACCCGGATTATTCTATTGCATGATGAATGTCACGGCCTAAATGCTGATTAGGGAGCTTTCGATTTGGACGACAGCCGCTTCTCCTACGACGGTAAGATGACACCTCCAGTCATGTACGCATGCGTCGACTTAGCACATCCGTCGGTCGTCCAATTTCTGGGACTTGTCTTCAGCTTTCGATTTGCACGATGGACACTTTTACGACGGTAAAACACAACGTTGCCGTCACCACCACGGCGGTTGTTAGTCCCTTTACGTGTTGTAGCATTTAGAGGACCAACGGATGACAAAATTGATGCATGTGCACATGACTCTCAAAGTGCAAATTGAAAGCTCCCTAAGACAGGTCGAAGACAGGTCCCAGTAATTGAATGACTGACGGATTGCTAAGTCGACGCATGTGCACATGACTCGAGGTGTCATCTTACCGCCGTCCAAATCAAAAGCTCCCTATTATCTCAGCATGGACGCAAAGGGCCAGTGCTGAACTTATTTGCTGGTGACTGTAGTTAACTGCATAGAATATGTTGAAATCTTTAAAGAATGCCCAATAAAAGCTACTACATCAATCATGGAACCTTGTTTATGTAACAGAAGACATTTTAAGAAATGTAAAAAATTACTGTAATAATACAAAAACATCTTCACACCAAAAATATGTATAATGAAAATATATTTAGTAATTGGTATGATTTGATTTAATTCTACTTTGGCGGTGCTGTAATGTAGATGTGAAGTCACAGCTGTAGCAATCACTGCATTGAGAATCTGTTGAACAAAATAGTGCACATTGTGTAGCTGTTTGCTAACACTTTTACAAGAAAAATGAGATTTGATAAAAAACAGCATAGGAAATGGATACCGTCAAGTAAAGTATTGCAGACTATTTTATCTTGATTTTGTCACAAAAATGTATTATGAGGCACTTTGATTGAGTCCATTGTTGACCCCTCACATCAAAATTGACATGTTGGTGGCATGAGTCAATTTTGAGTTATTGTCATGAATTGGAAGAACACATTTTAAGCTTGAAAATGATACCATGTTGAAGGTGATCAGACTTTTTAATCACAAGATATGATTTGAAGAAGCATATTTTTTTCTAATATTTCCTATATATTTTACAAATATATTGGCCTCTTTCTCAAAACTGTGTTTGCCGACAACATGTCCTTTTTGACGAGACTGGTCACATATGTGACTTCAGACAATTGATGCACGTCATATGAGGTTGCCCTCCCATAAGTAAGCAAGGTCAACTTATCTCTAAAACTGGCATTTATGATGTGCAGTTGGTAGGTTACTGAAATGTTGTTAGTTTATCCTTCTTAAAAGAGCATCCAAATGTGGTGAATCTATCCAGGAAGACATGTGCCATGCATCCATGCCGAGTTGAGGCACAGATATATGCTTGATGACCATTATTATATCCTACTTGGGCTCAAATCACACATATGACATACACCAGAATTCTGGGACTAAAGCAACACTTTGTCCACAAATTCATGATGTGACATATCACAATGGCTACTTCTGGATACATTTATATTGGCACTATCTGAAAATATTTCGACAAAATTGAAAACAAGTTTGGCAACAGTTTGGCAAATGATACCTTGTCTTTGGAAATTGAAGTTAATTTTCAACATGAAGAAAATTGGTCTTTTATATCTCTAAATCAGCTTTATTGATTAGGATGTACATTATGATGTGATACATCATAAAGTAATCCTCACTTATCTGTGTTGCATTAATTACATGCTAGTGGTATGATGCTTTGATCACACTATTTTTACAAGTTTGTCAGTAATTGTTATCCTTTCTCAGTCACAATTATTTTCTTTCTTTTAGACTCCGCCTTAACTTCACACCTGCCTGCAAGAAGCTTGAGATGATGCTGGCTGTTTTTTGCAAGGTGCAAAGATTTGAGCCATCAAACTTGCTATGATTCAATTTCAAAGTAGACTATGAAATGTTATAGAAGACTTGATGTTGTGTGAGTATATTTGTGGGTCATCCGGGTTTGCTTTCTCCTTTACTGGTAAAAATACCCATCAATCATTCACTGCTAGTTGCCATGAAAGACACACATATTATAAACATGCATACACTTGTTTTTCGCCCCAAATATTCTGAGAGTTTTTGTGATGTCAGCCCAACCATAAGTTAGACCGGCTGCTTATAAATATTAGTTCATCAACAAATATGCCTTGGTGAATCAGTAGAGTTTTCTTAGCAAAGCATAATGAGTTGGCTTGCTGCACAAAAGAGATGGATGAATTCCATGCTCTAGCTGCATCATT
The DNA here is from genome assembly GCA_035610835.1 of Ophiura sarsii. Taxonomy (NCBI): domain Eukaryota; kingdom Metazoa; phylum Echinodermata; class Ophiuroidea; order Amphilepidida; family Ophiuridae; genus Ophiura; species Ophiura sarsii. Next base: position 18,594,650 of record CM069443.1, read on the forward strand.
TGAAGATATTTTGTGATTCTGTCAACATAAATTCTATACATTGGTTTTGTTGAACCATGTTCATTGCAATGTTGAATGTCTCTTTTTCTGACCACATGAGAGTAGGTCCAAACACAATGGCGACACTCTGAGCGGTCATACGATTGTGTTTTGAGTTGGCTGCGATGCTGTAAGAGCGAGAAAGAGGAAAGAAACATACAACAGATTAAATATCTTATTGGAAATTTAATGAGGAATGGCACAAGTATGAGGCGATTTAAGGCTTATGCAAAAGAACTTTTTTCTTACCATGGAAAAAGTGTATCAATAGAACAAGAGTGTAAAAGCATGTGTTGTGTATTTACTAGATTTAATATAGGCTAAACTTGAAATGGACCAAATTAAGATACACTTCTGTAGAACCCTTTATTTTCAAATTTGCTGACCGAATGGAGTCAAATGTCAGTTTAAAGAAACAAAATGAAATGCTCTTTGTGATTCAATTACATCATTTAACTATTTATAGTTGATTTGCACATAATGGCGGTCAATCCGAGGATCTCTACAATGGCGGTCTGTAGACAGATAATAAAAAGTGGGAGAAATGTGTGACTTTGCACAGTGACTTTTTAAAGATGTCTGAAGGGTCACATATAAAAAAAAGGTTTCTGGCTCCTTTATTTCTTGGTGATGTCAAGAACTTTTTGATACCCCTCGTATACCCTGTTTTGTTGTATCATTGCTTTTTTGTTTACATTTTTTTCACATTTTTTGAATTCCTATTATAACAGTTGTTGATTTAATATGTAGATTGTTTTAGATTGTAGGTGATTAAATTGGCCCTAATGGACCACAAATTGTTTTTTGAATGAATAAATTGTGCCTGATCCTGAGCTGTTTTCCATACAACAAGTATTATGAAGAGCTGTGTAGCAAAAGGGCCTACATCCACTTCTACATGTTACTCATTTTGATTTATTGAATGGATGGTTATTCATAATGTGGAATGTGGCTTGTAATGTTGGTGCCTCAATTGGTGTGCATGGATGCACTAATCCAAGTCATATAGAAACAGTAATGAACACAGCCATACAATAATTTGATCAATTCCATGGACTTGTCAATGCAAATTCAATAATGCAAAATGAGTAACATGTGGAAGTGGATGGTGGCCTTTTTGCAACAAAGCTCTTCATTTGTGATAGCCATTCCCTGAAGGCTCAAAGCAATTACAAATATACAAAATAACATACAAATAATAAAATGTAAATGTAATACTATACATCGCATATTTGTATGGGCTTACCGTGATAAATGTTCCAGCAGATATTTCAAAGTTTGATAATTCTGCATCGGTAAACCTTTGATAATTTCTTTAAACAAACTCAGCTTTACAGTCTTGTCTGGTACTCCTGCAAATGGTAACAAATAACAATGTCATGAAAAGTTAGCTATCCTATCACATGTATGCAGTACCGTATTATCCCTATTAAGCGCCCAGGGCGGTTAGCAAAGTCATTTTGGGTGGGCGCTTATTATGTTACCTTTCTTAAACTTATTTATTGTACTAAATAAAATGTACAAGTGGTCATTTGAAGATGCTGACCATTTGATGGTCATTTGAAGATGCTGACCATTTAAAAAGGTGGGCGCTTATAAGGGATTGTTTGTTGGTAGTCATTGAGAAAAACAGTGGTGGGCGCTTATAAGGTCCTGGGCGCTTAATAGGGATAATACGGTAGATACTATGAATGGTGAGAAGAAATCAAAGTTAGCTATGGTGAGAAGAAATCAAAGTTAGCTATCCTATCACATGTTTATATTATATCATGATAGGCTTGATTTCAACCATGTGATAGTTTTTACTATCACTATGGCTGGAAAAGAATAATGTGATATCATGATATAAAACAACTATTGAATGCCTTTTGTTTGTGCAATAGTTCGCCGAGTGCAATGGAAAAATCCAAATTTGACCTGCTCGTGATATAGTTTGTATTATATAACACTTGGACATTTCCTTGTTATTTGATTGGTGGATTGTATGTCACATAACATGAATGATTTGTCCCATTTCATTGATTTTACATTATACATCATTAATCGGGCAATTTGGTTCCATTTGCCATGCAATTTAGTTCCATATGCTTTGCACCATTGCACTATACATGCGCTTATATTAAACTGCGCCACGATTACGATGCGTTTGTTTTTATGGCCAGCCTGTGTGTAGCGCAGTGTCTCCCAACAACCAATCTTCTGGTGAAAGTGCTGTGGTGTAGCTGCTGGGAGGCCTATGGTTTGTTCGCTGCATGCATATCTTGGATTATAATTGCCTTCTTGTATAGATGAGACTAATGTTAATGCTGTACATGAGACAAATATTGTAAGTGAGAACGCAAGCTTATAGGCGAGGGCTAGGCCTAATTAAAATGATCAATTTTAAATCAAAATAAGCTTAGGCTAGCTGCCTTAGGCCTGCCAGCTTCTGTTTTTTATGACAAATAACATACCGAAGGTGTTATATAAAATGGTACGAATATTTCCATTCGGTGAAAGATGAAATGTTCCATTCAACGAAACGAAGCTGAGTTGAATGGAATATTTCATTTTTCACCGAATGAAAATATGCATATCATTGCACTCATAAACATTCATTATTTGTATACTATCACACTCTCGGGACATTCAATAGTTGTAAACTATGAATGGTGAGAAGAAAGCAAAGTTAACTATCCTATCACATGCACACAGTAGATACTATGAATGGTGAGAAGCAAGCAAAGTTACCAACCCTATCACTAATACTATTTCCCTCACAGCTCCTCATCACAGGGAAATAGTACTTTTTATGGGAACTTTTTTCCCTCCAGTGAAATAGTGGGGAAATAGTCCAAATATTTCATGTCACATGATGTAGTATCCACCAATTATATGACAGGAATATTTGTATGTGTTATATAATATGTATTAATGAGGTCTGGTATTTTAAGCATCAAAGAAAAACCTTATAGTATTTTAAGCATCAAAGAAAAACCTTATAGGAAGAGATACACCCTAAAAAACTATTGACTAAAGCGAACACAGAATGAAAGGGAGATAATCACTTTAACATCCTCACCTGTAAGTCGCACATAGAAAATAGGCAACTTGATTCAATTGCATGTTGGAATTTCTTTATGTACATGAAGTTGTAAGGTTTCAAGGTGATTGTAAACTAATGGGGCAGACAGTTCCTATTCTATGCAATGCACACAACAATCAAGGCAACATTTGGCAGTGGACATGAGCTTTATTCTTTGCATCTACATCCTGACTGGACATGAGCTTTATTCTTTGCATCTACATCCTGACAGGACTGCCAAGTATCAACATAGACATAGACAATATAACATTTCTTGGAAATGTATATTCCCATAAAAGGTATTTTTTGTGAAATCTCCACCCCCCAAAAAAACCACCCACAACCCACACACACACACCTGTTTGTAATGACCTGCAAACAAGGACCAAGCGTGGTACTATCCAAATGAGGACCCACCAACCTGGACACACACCAACACACTGAGGACCAAAATGGCAGTTGTGTTGGGTGTCAAATAGCCAACTAGACTGTATGCTATCCAACAGAGGGGGAGAGTATCACCAAAGAGGACCTCGTATAGATAGCGTTTTGATGTTGTTTGCAATACTTTGCACATATCAGGGAAACGAGGACGTGCGTCCACAGTTGGAATGTCAAAAGTTGGTGTGCGTCCTCATTTTCAGGTAATTACAGACACACACCCACACAACCAAACACCAAATATAAATACGGAAACACACATACAGTAATGCTTGATTAAACTTACGTGTTGCTGCCATGAGTGATTCATATGCCTTGAAAGTTAATAGTGGTTCTGGTAACTCACGGAAGTAAAGTTTGAGTGAACCTGAGATAACATGAATGTCCTCCTTGTACGGGGATTGATCAAAATCTACTGGCTTCTCTGTAGAGATCAGAAAAAAGAAAAAGGGTCAAATCGGTTAATTGTATGTGCTATGAAAAAGACCACATATTTATGAGTAATAATGGTTAAGGTTTGTAACTAATACTATTAGTTTGCCACTGACCCTGACTTACACTGGCTGTATAAAAGATGCTGATGTCAACATATTGTTCTCTCTTTTTTTAAGTTTGAAGCTTTCTTTCTTTTTCTGGTAATATACCTCATCTGAATCAATTTGAGATTTGAATGTGTGGATAATGATTACGAAGTGATTCTGTGTATAACATCAACCTGTATGGGTACATAGCAGCATCGCATACTTTTTCTTGAACTTGTCACTATCATTTTGGTTTAGAATCTAGAAATCTTGGTATTGCTAGCAATGTAACCTTATCTGAATCAATTTGAGATGTGTGCATAAAGATTACGATTGACTCTGTATACATGACATCACCCTACGTTGCATAGCAGCGTCACAAAATTTCTCTCGAACTTGTCATTAGTGATGTAAATGGATTATTGATCAATTACCTGAACCTTTTAAGCGAGCTTGGCCAGACAACCCAAGCGCTAGCGGGCAGCATCGTACATTTATGGGCGCTCATCCAGAGAATAGGCTTCTGGGTTTATCATCCCCTAAAAAATTGTTTCCCTCTTTTTATGCTGAAATATCATCATCCGGAAATGCAAAATAAATGCAGGGGAAAATCCACACAAAAATCAATTTCTGGATTTTTATGGCCTCATTTTTGGAATTATGGGAATTTGCAGAAGATTTACATCCCTGTGTCATTATTATTTGTTTGTTAACTAGCCATCTCAATTTCTTACCTGAATCAATTTGAAATCTTAATTTCTGTATAAGCGATAAATTGCCACTGACTCTGTATATGCCATCCACCTCTAATCCTCGCTTGTCTATGGCCGCTACACATTGCATTACAAACTTTGGCACTGCGGATTTCTCTCTCTCACAAAGATGTACAAGTTGTCTACCAAATACATTCTCCTCTGAAAATACAAATGTGCAATGTGGGGTTAGATGAATTAGCTTGATGATGAGAATCGCAAATAAGGTAAACAGTAAACGGTTTACACAAAATGCCATCTGGGTCTCTTAATTGGTTAAACTGACATGTATGTTAGAAGGTCAGACATTTCTCTCTTACTATGTCAGGATAGACTGCATTAACTTTAATAGTATTATGCTCATTACTGCGACAGAGAAAAAATGGTTTTGTCAATGGACCTACGGCACATATTCTCCTGGCTACAGTCCGACATACGCTGGCGCACTTCGATCAGCTGCGCGCGCATTCTTGAAAACTCACAAAATGCTGCTAACCAATCAAAAGCCGTGAGGTCGCGCTTACGTATTGCACACCACAGATGTCCGTTGCACTGTTTTTTGGGTGAGGTTGAGCTCGTGTACTTTACGCAAGGTCAACTTCATGTGACGTGCTTCCATTGATTGCAAATGCCTCTGACTAATGGTGAGACTATCATGTTGGTTTCAAAAATCCTTTCTTTTCACATGAAGAAACTGTCATACACTGAGCCATCAAAGTTGTAACAAATATTGATGGGCTTTGTTGTATGCATGAAATCCTGCGGGTTTTAATGTAGTAGATATCACCACATGGTGTGAAACATAGGAGGCTGTTTATTGGTAAGGATGAGCTGCCAGCAAAATTATGACCGATGACAAAATAAACCAGTTTAAAAACAAAATTGACCCAAATGTTTTACCTAAGATCCGTAATTTAGGCAAATTTCAAGATATAGGACCCATTGATTTACACACGCAAAATAGGTTTGATATACGTTTACCAGATGAGTGAAAATGGGACATTATTTGGCATCTCATCCTTGTGACCTCATAACCACTAAGTATACCCCCCCCCCCCCCCCCCCCCCCCCCCTCCGGTTTGAATGAGTAAATGGTTAATTAGACTCTTAATGATAGGCCTGAATAGGGTTGAATGAAATGCATGATGCAGTTCTCAACATGATAAGGTTTGGATGTGCTAGGATCAGCATGCCCCATGGTAAAGCTGAAAGGTGATATTATACACGACACATTAGCTAATTGAGCCAGTCATTTTAGAGTGAAGTGATATTTTATTCATTCTCTTTTGATAAGTGGAAAGTAAGCTTGATTGTGACATTGCTGTGATAGCTTGGCAGTTGGCATTCTCTTCTAAAATGCAAATGTATTTGTAACCTCACTGTATCAGTGAGAACTTTTGTAAACTAAATGATACATGCAAGTTGGAATGATTTCACCTCATTGAATCCTTTCCTGAAAGCTGTTGATTCGAGTAAAGAAAGCTAAAAAAATGGTTTATAGGTCGACCAGTATAAATTTGACAAGTTCAAACGATCAACATTCCAAATTTAAGTTGATACACTGTTTGTATTATTAATTCATAACTTTTGAAAATGTGCGTACCACCGCGCTTCCACTCAAATTGATCGTTACATGGAAACGCGAACGCACAGCGCAGGTTATTGATATATTGCCAAGACCTCCAAAATGTACTTGTACGCGCATCAATGACCTGGGGGCGGGGCGTTTTGTGTGACGTTGTGCATGGTAACAGAGGCAGATGTTTGCGAGTGGGGCCCTGAACATGGATACACGCGACACGACTACTCGCGGCTGTACTTTCAACAATAAATACTACATAAGGTTTATCGCAGATAGAAAAAAAGCCATTGATTATCCTTTTTTGATGCATTGTGGGTGGATTGTGGGTGCAAATCTGCTCCGTTTGCGAACCCACAATGCATCAGAATAGGATAATCAATGGCTTTTTTTCTATCTACGATAAACCTAATATTGAAAACACCATTTTTATATCGTTGTAAAATGTCAATGATGAACGGCAAATTTGGTCTGCATGATTTGAATAACTGGCGTGTGTTTGTACCACCAGCGTGGCGGCTAGCCTGCCCTACAGAGATACTGACTGGTAACTGGACGTCCCTCAGCAGCGAGCGCAGACTCGGTGAAATTTTGTAAGCTTCATCATGGACCCCAAATGACACACGTGACGAGCGATGGGACGTACAATGTATGTCATAGCGATTGTAAGCTAAACATCGCTCTGACGTTGCGTGTCTGTCTCAGTCTCACCGGCAAACACGGCCGTATCAAGCATCAGTGAAATAAATCTGATTACAGGGCTAACAAACTAGTATAAAATTTGACTGGGGACGCAAAAAAAACCCCATGATAAACAGCCTAGTACAGAACAGGAATCTGTCTCATCAAAAGTGACTTTATAAATGTTTCAATTCAAGAAACGTATTCAAAATCGAAGTCAGGCGTCATCCATTTTTGTTGTAAAACCGAAACTGACAAGATTAAAAAATGTTAGGCTAAATTAACTAGGCCTACGTACGAGCCTACTCCTAGCTAGGCGGCAGGCCTATGATAGCCATCCCGTCTACGACACATGACAACCCATTTAATTTTTGTCAAAAAGCTTGACAAACACTGACACTGCAACTATAATAATAATTAGGGCAAGACAACATACTTTTGTTTGTCAAAAAGACTCACGATGTAGGTCTAGGCCATCAATCATTACTCACCGAATAACGTCGTCTCTAAACAAGCAGACAAAGAATGGAATCGTACAACACGATTTAGCTGCGATTTTGATTATATTTCCCCATCAATTGACCATAAACATAAGAAGGTTGTTGAAGTGATTCGACTTTGATCCATGGATCCATGATTATGATGAGAGATGAGTCTTCATGATCCCGATCATGATCATTTGCATTGACTTTTTCAATGATGAATAAGCTTACAAAAATAGCTTCAAAAACTTATTCGTACGGTAGATCTGAGACGAAATATTCGTCCAGGGTACGTATGAAGTCATATTTCATATAATATTATTTCCAATCGGCAAAATTGATCTTTCCTGCTTCTGAATTCTTTATACAGGATCGGTAATGAAGAAACTTCTGTCGTTTGTTTATTTAGTTTCCGTGCTTGTTTGCAAATCAAAAACTAAATTAATTTGTGGCCCTGAACATGCATAATATTTGCCGAACTGTGATTGGTCTATCTCATAATTGTTCTTTATAACAGCTTCTCCGCTATTGGTCAAAGAAAAACATTCCAGAGAAAAACAATGACGTAGTGGGGAATCCCCTAGATTACCCTAGATTGCTCCATTATTCAATGGGGTGGTGTTTATTTACCTCAGGGGGAAATGACACAAAAATACGAACTCCAAAGTCAAAATATAAACCTTTAGCATGTTTAGAATAACTTAATATTACAATTTGGATGCTAATCAACATTAAATGACAGTTATGAATAAGATTGGTGACTTTGTACGGACTATTCTAAGGTTCTTGTTTGAAATCGCTGACTTTGTTTTGGTACCTCGGGATTGCCCCTCGGGGGCGTGCCGCCCCCTCGGGGCAATCCCTTGGTACCAAAACAAAGTCAGCGATTTCAAACAAGAACCTTAGAATAGTCCGTACGCAGTCACCAACCTTAAAGTATTGGTAACTAATATCAATGAGCCATTTACAGCACATCTATTCGCTCTCTTTGTATGGTCTGCCATTTGCAAGGAGAACCTCGAGCTGGAATCAAATTGAATGGAGGTGTTGCATCATTTCACAGTGTCTCACTGCATGACCAGTCATATTGTGCAGAGAGAGTCAAACTAGTTCCATAATGTAATGGAATAGTGCCATTCAATCGGTACCAGTTTGAAGCTCACATTGCAAATGACGGACTTGTGAAAAAAGCGAATAGTCTATTTCACTTCCACCAGACGGTGATGTTCTTGCATCATATCCATAATGTAGAAGGTAAATACACACCGTTTCTCGAGGTACATATATGAAGGGTATTAGATACATACATGAGCGTAAATGTTGCGCCTGTTAAGTTACCTCACCTTCCAGCTAAGTGAAATAGACAATAAAAGGCATGTTTCATCACTCCATTGTTCAGACCAAGTAACATTATATCAGAATCCATTAAATTATATCTGGCAAATACATAGCTGATCGAGCCATAACATTCAACAGATAAAAATTGAAAATCTACAACTTGAAAAAATCATGAGCACATTTAACATAAGCTAATTGTTCTTGCATGAAAACACCTTATCCTCTGTTTTATAACTCACCCCTCATAATTCCTTGCTTCTGCAAGTCAGCTAATGATGGTCTCCTGGTTATGAAGCTCTTTAACTTATGCTTAATCTTGTTCTTTTCCTTAATTGCCACAAGGTCACCACCATTGGGCTTTTCTATGGTTACCAAAATCAAAAACAGGCATAAACCCATTAATAAAATCATGATGATAATAGAACAGGATTAACATTTCTTAAATAGGTTTGGCAGAATTGATTATAAATTGTTTTGTTAGTTAAAAAATAAAATAACCATAACTTATTATCCATAATGGTATCATAAAATAAGAATCATAATCTTATCATTAATGATAACTGGTCCAATTGTGAACATTTGTTTTCAAAAGGAGAGACACAAAATCATATTCTGAAAGTGTTTTCACTCCCCTGACAATTTTAGTACTTCACTTATCTCAATGCTAATGCAGCTTCTCTTCTAAAGTGCTCAACAAGAGAGAAAATGTTATGAATGCATTTCATGGCCTGGATGACCGCTGGCGATATCGATCACACGTTGCAACTGTGCTACACTACCCATGTATGACAGTTTGAATTTAAATTAGCACGCGCAGGGGAAGAAATGTTCAGTGATCAATACGGGACATATACCGGATATGTGTTATAACCTTCAGTCTTTTGAATATGCAAATTTGGAAACATCACAGATTTTCATTAACTGGTGCTAATCATGGCTTATCTTTGTTGTTTTGTGGCAAATGTGGTTCCAAATTGTGCAAAAAAGATTCCTCCAAATGTCTATCTACTCTGATTGGTCACAAAATAATTGGAACTCACTCCATAGGACATACACAAAGTGTATGACTTTCTTTTGTTGAGCACTTTATAATAATATGTGTAAATACATTCATGTAATATTGATATTGATGCCCCATCAACAAGTTGGCGTTAACTGATTCAAGGTAGTAAAACAGACTTGGAAGATGAATTGTGATCTGGATTTTTGAATGTTATACTAATTATTGCATTGTGACATGGATGCATGTGAATATATAATATAATAATAAATGTAATATATTGTGATTTGTTAATAAAGCATATGGTCAATCTAGATTTGGATTATTTATATTTGATAACAAAATATATTGTATATGAATAAAAACATAAAAAAATAAAATGTATATTTTTGTGACATGAATACACATATACACTATAATAAATGTCCACCATTTACACATATGAATATGTAAAAAAATTAAGTTACAATATATTATCAGATTTATTTATACCCATCTTACAAAGTGGAATACTGGCTACTTGGGCAAAAAAAGGTAAATCGATTTCAGCTTCCTATGTACAAAGCTTTTAAAAATTACCATTTCTGGTTAGATTATTTCCACCCAAAACATATTTGATGTGATCAAATGAAATGGGCCGAAAGTCACCAATATTGATTTTGTGATATAAACAAACAAAGGGTAGTAATTTCTTTGTTTTTGAATACCCTTCAATTGCTATTATCTTTGGAATCACGTGTCCATTTAAACTGGTGTTTTCTGCCAAATATAGCATTGTAATTACCCAATAAAATTACCAACTAAAATTGTGATATTTTCGATTTCAGGCTCAATTTACTTGATTGCATCACATTTTGATTTTTTAAATTTGATTCTTCCCCACCCCTTTTTTTTAAATTTAAATCTATTTTGAATTCTATTTGACCAATTTGAATCAATTAAAACATGTAGAAAAGTAAAAGAAACCGGCTTACACAAAACCAATAATGTAATTCCAAAAAAGAGAACACATTTCAAGATAAAAAGCTTATTTGCCTATGGAAGCTGAAACAAAGTATTCTTCCTTATTTTCTAGTATTCCCTTTCAAATGTAAGTGGGTAGTATGTCCAGTATGGCTTTTTAAAGTCATACGTGACATATCATTTAAAACATGATCCATATAGTAGAAATCAAAATCCTTTGTCATTGCTAAACTCATGTGTATGGATATCATCGCTGTTCTGACATAACGACACATCACTTTACTTAATTCTGTTGTGATGTGTCGTTATGTCAGAACAGCGACGATATGGATGCAGTCAGCACAAACCAATCTGGTGCACCCTACACATTTTTATCAAAGACAACAGGATCTTGAAGGTTACAATTAATACACATTTTCACACAGAACGTCAGATCAGTCAGTGGATGATTTAAAACAAATGTGTAATCTTCATTACAGCAACCATTATGATAGTGATTGTAACATGATGGACAGGTCTATGATTTAACAGCTGTATCAAACTTTCTTTAAATCTGACCTATTGAATGATTGAATCTTAGTTCTATGTGAAAATGCTTTTACTTCGTTAGTCTAACTCAGTGCAGTGTTGTTAGAGCATATCCTAGTTATCTACGTAACACTTATGCATGAGTGTCATGTTTGAATCAGTGGGTACTTACGCTAGCACAATAAAATCACCTGGGCATAATGAGGTGCAACCATTAAAACACACTCTGACGTCACTACACAGAGTTATATAAATGAAGAATAGAGTAATAGCTCTGTTCCTAACTACATATGCCCTATTCACCCTGAAGTATGAAAGTAATTCCAGAATGAATTCCACTCCACTCCAGTATTACATACAGTGACATTACATTGAGGTGTATTGTGTCATCAAAAAGGGATCCCAAACAGATGTCACATTCATATTTCAGGTTGAATGGAGTATATCTACCTACCTACCAGTTCTTGAGGGGGCAGAGGGATCAAGAACCTTTTTTATTAATAGCGCTATAATTGATAGAATAGGGAATCAGCAAACTGGGCACTAACGTGTCTCATATTTCACTTTACAAAACTTCACACTCTGCTTTTGCCATAGATATTATTAAACCAAAAGAACGAAATATATAATAGGAAAAAAAGTTTTAAAAATTTACATTACACCTTTTTGGGGTTGGGTGTGTGTGTGTATTACATTTGATACATGACATATTTATTCTGTTTACTGTATGCACAATGTATTATTAAAACAAGCTAATACACCTCTGGCAAAAGCATGTGCAGTAAATATTAGTTATCGCAATATGACACAGCACTCATAATTATTGGTCATATTAGGGTAGTTAAGTTGGCCAGCAAACTTCACTTGCATATAGTTAAGGCATGTGGAAACAGGAATATCATCCCCGGAAGACGAGTATAACCTACCATGTGATTGAACCACTGATATCACTTTGGACTATAACATTTGGGGTACAATTTAATTGCTCATATAAACACTAATACCTAACCAGAACTACCTCTACAACTTATGTGCACATATCTTTCAAATACCTGGACTACTAAATCAACCTCAAAACTTAACAATCTACCTACAAAGTGTGATATGTGTCAAGAATGCAGACTCAAGAACCAAACACAAACTAAGTACAAACATGTTAAACCCCAATGTGTCCATATGAATATCCCTACGCATCAACTTGATACCTATAAATTAAATGATCTACAATGCAAACCAAATACTATGCCAAAAGAATTGAAAGTGAAACCGAGAAATCTACATCTGACATCACTACACAAGTACCACCATGTCCTGTATATCAGTATGTGGATTCTATCATGAATTACAATGTTTTACAGTAAAGACAAAAGGGGATATGTATTGCTAACAGATTTAATCATATCAAGTTTCAAGTTTAACAAATCTTCATGTGAACTTTTGTATCGTAAGATGATAATATAGTTTCATCATATTTGAAGATGGAACCAGATGGCAACATGATAAGATATACCCAACCTATGGTTTCATAGCTTATCAGCTAGACAATTGGTCAACAGTATTACATTTAGGTTCAGTATAGAGCAACTTATTCTAATTAAAAAAAATACTGCATGTAATACCAAACATTTCATACAAATCAGCTGAATATTTGTCACCAATTAAGAAACAAACAATACAATACTTGGACTGACAATCTTTTTCAGAACAAGATTCAACTATGTAACTCTATACTTTTTTTTAAAAAACTTGTTGATTTATTTAGACAGTATGGAGATCCGAGAGAGAACAACCTTTCCATCAATACTACAGTGTGGAACAAAAGACTAATCCAATGCCGATATATCAAGTCAAATACAAATACTGTTAGAAACAACAACAACAAAATCACTGCAGAACTTCATACTGATATTAGTAACAAACCACAACTACTGAACACATCTCAATAAGTGATACACATACAACACAGTGGATGATGATATGAATGAACAGCACTTGTAACTTATCAACCAGTCAGGCCAGGTTTGTTGAGGCCAGGCGACTGCATACTTTCCAATGATGTGGGTATACACCTAACACAAAAAGTTCCTGACCAGGAGCTTTGATGTTAGCTAATTTAAAATCAGTTATCTGTATTAAAAACTGAGATAAACATTATACGAGCAAGTTTACTCTCCCAAATATGACACCTCATTCAGGAAAAAAGGTGAATACTTTTATTAGAGTAACAGTGTTTAATTCAAATCAATGGTATCCCATAAAAAAAAAAATCCCATTGGGTGTCATTACTAAAGGCATCATAACTTAACAAGTATCCACTCAATGTTTACGTATGAGGTATCATATTGTGGAGAGGAAATTTGCTCATTTAGTGTATATCTTAGATTTTTGATTCTGATTACCGATATTAAATTAGCTAACATAAAAGCACATAGTCAAGAACATTTTTGTGTTAGGTGCATTTTTGGATGGACTTATGTGTAATAGTGTCAAAAACACCACATGGTTATATTTGACTGAATTGTCCGTCCTACTTAATATGAAGTTGGTAGGAATGTAAGTGGGGTCATTTGTTAGAAGGGGAAAAATCCTCTTTTTGGGTCAGATGGTAAGAAAATTTAGCATATTTTATTCATGTTTCTTTTTTTCTGGACGGTATGAAAACCATGGTGGAAGAGGGATCGTCTTCACTGCACCCCCCCCCCCCCCCACCACCTGTGTGTGCCACTGTATGAAGTACACACAAACCATATATGACTTTTGACAAAGTTATGAGAGTTGGCACAAAATACACATGTGTCTTAGGTTAGTCTTGACAGTTTGCTTTAAGATCTGGCAAATTTGCTAAGATTGTTAATTTTGCACTGCAATGTATCTTCTTGGGCACCTATTGATAATAAAGTTTTGTTCACCGACAATCCTTATTCCCCAGTGGTTCCAATCTGGCTCTCTTAAATCATGTTAACAAGTGAAAGTGTACAGCTTTCTATAATTAAGGTCCCTGACTATTCAAGGAGTTTATAAATACCTTGCTACTGCACGAAAGTATTGGTTGAACAATCAAATGGCTTACTTTGTACACAATTTGTAATATAGAGTATAGAATATTGCAACTGGTTGATTCTAGTTTCAAACATAGCAGCCAGTGATGAATATGTGTTGAAGTCAGTGCTTGTACTTATAACTTTGACGTTCTGAGACGACTACATATTCTGAGACGACTACATATTATTATCGTTAATATTAGGCTATTTGGCATTTAGCCATTCTCATCTATGTTAAGTATTCTCTAGGGTATTTAAAGCGTGCCATTAATGTAGTTGGTATGGCAATGAGCAATGACCTACAGTGCCTATCTATGACATCATCACCAGCCACAGAAGAAAATGGTCAGAAACTGCTGCCAAAATCGGCTATGACTCAATTAATTTGTATTATCACAGATATCTAGTAGATATATGGACAATTGTGCATTGCATGTTTATATATAGCAGATAGCGGGGTCAGTGATTATAAGTCAATAAATGGATATGTCCTATTATGTAAGAAATTAGAATAATCAATGCATATGCACTGCCATATAAGGAGATAATAATCATAACAGTGCTTTAAGTGTTTCTCGGAAACAAGACACACATACTTATTGACTTGATTCATTTTAGTGATATATGGGAGGTGTGCATTTGCAAAAGCATTGCAGGATTCAATATTGAACCTTTAATATTAGGACTTGTTTGGTTCCAGTTATATGCAACGAACAAAGTTCATTTCCCCTTTATATAAATGTATCAACATGCAAATCCAATATCCAAAGAGGATAATTTCAAATAAATTGGAAAGTATGCTTTCACCAGCTCATGCTATAACCCGCCACCTAAACAAACCAGTAACTAACCAAAACCAAACCAAGCCACCAAGACAGACAAACAAAGGAACAGCAACTGTCCACTTTACCCTTACCATGTTGTCGCGATGACGGCGGTATGTATGCCGATCGCGATGACGGCGGTATGTATGCCGATTTTGACCTTTGAGGACGCCTTTCCTTTTCTGGACGGGATATAATGACCTTAGATTGGGTGCCCATCAGGTTGCGATTTACTGTATTCCTGATGTTCTCACCAGGTTTTTTATGATGACCGGGCCCTTGACTCGAGTGACTGAACATAAATTCTCCTTCCTCTGGGCTAAACTGGTGTTGATATCTGCTGTGTGCCGGTCCCTATGAATTACAGAATAAGAGTAGGCATACTAACAATTATCAATGGTAGTAATGATTGAAGAATTCCATAATAAAATAAAGTATATTTAAATGAACATGGTTCCAGTTTTTTTGGAATGGGACATATGTTTAGTATTATTTGGTTTTAAATCAGGAATAAGTTGCTATGAAAAGGCAACGTCTTGCAACGAACCTTTTTAATTAATATAGTGCTTTATACTGAGCTATCTCAAATTTTTTTAATAACATTATACAAAAAGACAATGCTATATGTTTAGTGTTTATAATAATATACACTATGGTGTATTTGGCCATCATGAGACAGTGACGTAACTGCGAATTCTACTAATTGCAGCATATAACGCGCGCGCCTACTTGAGGCGCTGGCGTATACACACGAGAATTGAAAGACGGAAGATACATACGCGTCCAAAAAAGCTGCGTCTGTTATGTTACGTCACTGTCCAGAGGAAGCCAAATAGAGTATAGACTCTGGACAGTGACATGATAGTGACACAACAGCACAATGCAACACAAAATATTGCACATGGAAAGTGTTGACCTCACAATCATAAAGTATGCGTGCATGCCCGCCAAATTATTACGCAACTAAATCACTCAGATACGCAATACGCATTGGGTATCACACACAAGTTTGGTCTGGTCTACAGGATTCTAAATCAGACTATAAAACTACATATTATTTGAATCTTTTGAGCTGTTTTCATAAGGGATTCTAAATCAGACTATAAAACTATGGGCGGTCAAAGGGGTCAAAATGGTCTAAAATGGAGAAAGGTCTCAGTAATTTAGAGAAAGGTGACTAGAAAATGGAGAAAGGTCTCAGTAATTTAGAGAAAGATGACTAGAAAATGGAGAAAGGTCTCAGTATTTTAGAGAAAGGTGACTAGAAAATGGAGAAAGGTCTCAGTAATTCAGAGAAAGGTGTCTAGAATGTAGAAAGGTCTCTGTAATTTAGAGAAAGGTGTCTAGAATCGAGAAAGGTCTCTGTAATTTAGAGAACGGTGTCTAGAATGGAGAAAGGTCTCAGTAATTTAGAAATAGGTGACTAGAAAATGGAGAAAGGTCTCAGTAATTTAGAGAAAGGTGACTAGAAAATGGAGAAAGGTCTCAGTAATTTAGAGAAAGGTGACTAGAAAATGGAGAAAGGTCTCAGTAATTCAGAGAAAGGTGTCTAGAATTAAGAAAGGTCTCTGTAATTCAGAGAAAGGTGTCTAGAATCGAGAAAGGTCTCTGTAATTTAGAGAACGGTGTCTAGAATGGAGAAAGGTCTCAGTAATTTAGAGAAAGGTGACTAGAAAATGGAGAAAGGTCTCAGTAATTTAGAGAAAGGTGACTAGAAAATGGAGAAAGGTCTCAGTAAGTTAGAGAAAGGTGACTAGAAAATGGAGAAAGGTCTCAGTAATTCAGAGAGGTGTCTAGAATGTAGAAAGGTCTCTGTAATTTAGAGAAAGGTGTCTAGATTCGAGAAAGGTCTCTGTAATTTAGAGAACGGTGTCTAGAATGGAGAACGGTCTCAGTAATTTTGAGGAAGTTGTCTAGAATCGAGAAGGTCTCAGTAATTTAGAGAACGGTGTCTAGAATGGAGAAAGGTCTCAGTAATTTAGAAATAGGTGACTAGAAAATGGAGAAAGGTCTCAGTAATTTAGAGAAAGGTGACTAGAAAATGGAGAAAGGTCTCAGTAATTTAGAGAAAGGTGACTAGAAAATGGAGAAAGGTCTCAGTAATTCAGAGAAAGGTGTCTAGAATGAAGAAAGGTCTCTGTAATTCAGAGAAAGGTGTCTAGAATCGAGAAAGGTCTCTGTAATTTAGAGAACGGTGTCTAGAATGGAGAAAGGTCTCAGTAATTTAGAGAAAGGTGACTAGAAAATGGAGAAAGGTCTCAGTAATTTAGAGAAAGGTGACTAGAAAATGGAGAAAGGTCTCAGTAAGTTAGAGAAAGGTGACTAGAAAATGGAGAAAGGTCTCAGTAATTCAGAGAGGTGTCTAGAATGTAGAAAGGTCTCTGTAATTTAGAGAAAGGTGTCTAGATTCGAGAAAGGTCTCTGTAATTTAGAGAACGGTGTCTAGAATGGAGAAAGGTCTCAGTAATTTTGAGGAAGTTGTCTAGAATCGAGAAGGTCTCAGTAATTTAGAGAACGGTGTCTAGAATGGAGAAAGGTCTCAGTAATTTAGAAATAGGTGACTAGAAAATGGAGAAAGGTCTCAGTAATTTAGAGAAAGGTGACTAGAAAATGGAGAAAGGTCTCAGTAATTTAGAGAAAGGTGACTAGAAAATGGAGAAAGGTCTCAGTAATTCAGAGAAAGGTGTCTAGAATGAAGAAAGGTCTCTGTAATTCAGAGAAAGGTGTCTAGAATCGAGAAAGGTCTCTGTAATTTAGAGAACGGTGTCTAGAATGGAGAAAGGTCTCAGTAATTTAGAGAAAGGTGACTAGAAAATGGAGAAAGGTCTCAGTAATTTAGAGAAAGGTGACTAGAAAATGGAGAAAGGTCTCAGTTAGTTAGAGAAAGGTGACTAGAAAATAGAGAAAGGTCTCAGTAATTCAGAGAGGTGTCTAGAATGTAGAAAGGTCTCTGTAATTTAGAGAAAGGTGTCTAGATTCGAGAAAGGTCTCTGTAATTTAGAGAACGGTGTCTAGAATGGAGAAAGGTCTCAGTAATTTTGAGGAAGTTGTCTAGAATCGAGAAGGTCTCAGTAATTTAGAGAAAGGTGACTAGAAAATGGAGAAAGGTCTGCGTAATAGTCTTGGAAAGGTCAAATGTTGAGAACGGTCTGGGTGTAAAGCAGAGAACGGTCTGTAAAGCAGAGAACGGTCTCAGTGTAAAGCAGAGAACAGTCTGTAAAGCAGAGAACGGTCTCAGTGTAAAGCAGAGAATGGTCTGTATTTTCTATTTCTACTCAGTGTAAAGCAGAGAACGGTCTGTATCTTCTATTTCTACTCTCTCTTTCTCTCCCCGGTAGTCGGTCAACGCTACGGGAGACGGGCTTTATGTAAATCAGTGAGATAGGGGAGCACCACACCAAATATCATTCTCATTGAAATATGTGTAAAAGTGCCATATTTCAAGAAACCTTTTCTATCTTCCGGTTACATTTATGGCATACTTGTCACCTATGACCATTTTCAGTAACATCTCAACTTTAATTTAAGCCTTGTTTCATGTGGGGTTATTAACCTAAATTTTCCGCTACGGACCTGCACACAGCGCCCTCACTTTTTCACGTTTGCTGGCATGCCTGTTCACCATTTAAGCAGGTCCTTACGCCCTGGGCACTATTTAGGTCGATAAATTAAAAATATCGTATTTTATCATTGTAGGTGCAACGGATAGGTCCCATTTGTTCATTTAAGGGACCGTTCATTATTTATGGTGGAGGGGGGGGGGGGGGGGGGTTGGGACAAATTCGAGACTCGTATGTTAAAATTACCTAACCCCCCCCCCCCCTACAGTTGAAACCCCCGAAAAAAATTAACTTGTCACATACTTAACTTGAATTTTGTTCATGGATACGTTGGCAAATTTTGTTTGTGCCCTATCTGAACAGCCAATAATTTTATGATGCCCCTTCTTTTTATTGTGTGAAATTAGTAATGGCGAGCGTAGCGAGTTGGAATTTTTTTCTTCATATTTATACATTTTGGGTGGTTTTGTGAGTCTTTATAACCTGAACAAGTTAGAACATTCTGGTGGGGGGTAACATTATACACCCTGTGGCTCTAATGACTCGATCGTTGATGATTATATAGGCATAGATGTTTTTCCACCATACCGTCGATTTGCTGTCCAGAATTCATCTCATAGTAAAAGTTTTTGAAGTCGATAGGTTTTAATAAAATATGCGCGAAGCGGAGAAAAAAATGGCATTTACACTCCAAAATAGCCTCTAAAATCATGCCAATCACCACCATCTTTATAGTTTAAACAAATTTACACAACCCCCCTGTTCAAGAATAAAAAGTTACATAACCCCTCTATTTCAACATATGAAAGTTACATGACTCCCCTATAGTTTACCAACCCCAACCCCCCCCCTCCACCATAAATAATGAACGGTCCCTAAATACAAACATACCATCCCCGGAGAAACAAATTGTCCGAAAACCTCACATTTACAAGCCTAGTCTTCGTGCTTTTCCGGAACTACTACAGGATTACACTAATTGCGTTTTGATTTGGTGCAGTGCTCCCATAGTGCCAGGGGTTGGCACTCGCTTGCCGAACGGTGCACATTAACTAAGCTGGACCGACACTGTGGATGGTGCTGTGTACGCATAGCTTACGTGCTTACGGGGAATGGACCGATACAGTTGGTGGCGCTGTGGTGCATTCAAAACGCGACCACCTGTGCGCAGTATAGGAGTTTCCTGTTCCAAAATTAATATAGTTCCTCCCTGATAGTGCTCCAGCAACATGGCCGCAATCGCTACCGTGACCGCTCACATTAAGAACCCCTGGCACTATCTCATCATCCTCCCATCTTAAATCCCCACCTTACCCCCACCTTAACACCCCCAACTTACCACCACCTTAACCCACAACCCTGACATTAATCCCCCACGTTAACCCCCTCCTTAACCAACCCCCTTAACCCCACCTTCATTAATCCCCCATCTTAACCCCCTCCTTAACCGCCACATTAACCCCCAGCCCACATAAACACCACCTTAACTCCTCCCATCTTAACTCCCACCTTAACACCCCAACTTACCCCCACCCTGACATTAATCCCCCACCTTAACCAACCCACTTAACCCCACCTTAACTCCAACCCACCTTAACTGCTCCCATCTTAACTCCCCCACCTTACACCCCCAACTTACCACCACCTTAACCCACAACCCTGACATTAATCCCCTCCTTAATCAACCCCCTTAACCCCACCTTCATTAATCCCCCACCTTAACCCCAACCCATATTAACACCACCTTAACTCCTCCCATTTTAACTCCCCCACCGTCTCCCGTAGCGTTGACCGACTACCGGGGAGAGAAAGAGAGAGTGAGAGAGAAATAGAAGACACACACCTTTCTGTACATTTCACTTACAGACCGTTCTCTGCTTTACAGACCGTTCTATGCTTTACAGACCGTTTTCTGCTTTACAGACCGTTCACTGTTTTACAGACCGTTCTCTGCTTTACAGACCGTTTTCTGCTTTACAGACCGTTCTCTGCTTTACAGACCGTTCTCTGCTTTACACCCAGACCGTTCTCAACATTTGACCTTTCCAAGACTATTAGTATTACACAGACCTTTCTACATTCTAGACACCTTTCTCTAAATTACTGAGACCTTTCTCCATTTTCTAGTCACCTTTCTCTAAATTACTGAGATCTTTCTCGATTCTAGACACCGTTCTCTAAATTACAGAGACCTTTCTCGATTCTAGACACCTTTCTCTAAATTACAGAGACCTTTCTACATTCTAGACACCTTTCTCTGAATTACTGAGACCTTTCTCCATTTTCTAGTCACCTTTCTCTAAATTACTGAGACCTTTCTCCATTTTCTAGTCACCTTTCCCTAAATTACTGAGACCTTTCTCCATTTTAGACCATTTTGACCCTTTGGCCGCCCATATAAAACTACATATAATTTGAATTAATTGAGCTGGTTTCATAAACTGCAGATTACCGATGCACTTACCAATGCTTTGATAGATCCCTGAATTGCCTCATGCCATGAGATGGTCTCTTTATCATTCTCTGCTTGTAGTAGTAATGACTGACCTGATAACTCACGTAGCTGTAGCATACATAAACATAAACATGGATTATTACATAAGTAGATGAATAAGGAGACCTAAGACTATAGACATTATCTGTTTCCTTCTCCCATGATGTCACTTTGAACACAGAATAAAGCTGTGCGCTATACTAAAGTTGTGTATTAAGCTTAAGCTTATTCCACTCGGCAGGCATTGACAGACTTTATAGAGAGATACACCCTGTGCTACTTTCACACAGTGGTTACTCGCAGGCGTAACTTACCCAAACAGAAATAAAAATGCCACAGATATTTTCGTTATTTTGACTGCGTGTCCATACACACTTGACTCCTATCGCTATGCCGTGTAACTTACATCGCTTATCAGCGGCCGGAGTAAATGTTGAGAAATTATGACTTAACTATGCAAAGAATCTTCAAAACCACCTATCAATCAAAATGGTTCCCCCTTTGAGTTTTGGCGTGCTAAGGGTTTGTCCTCATATTTGGGTATTATAGTTTTAAGTAAAAACAGGTTATATTGTTCACCTTAGAAATAAAATTTGATTTAAAAAAATGGTGTATCAAAAGTCTCTGTTTTTTCTACTGTTCAATTCCATACAGTTTTAATCCATTAATATGTTTGTATTCTAAATTTTGTATAATTCGTAACAATATTTGGGCTTCAGGAAAAGATATTAAGGAAATAAATAAATGTATCATAATAAAATTCCTCAACTCCATTCAACTTACCTCAAATGTTCTCTTCCCTTGTTTGTTAGTCTTTAATATATCTATATCAGCTCCCCATAGGTCTGTACTGTACTCTGGTGTGCTGAGTGGAGATCCAGCTCTCTATAAAACAATAATAATTACACAAGATAATCAGCACTGAATAATAATAATAAAATAATAATAATGGACAGTTCCGTGCTAGCATAATCCCAGAGTGCTTTTAGCCAAATATCATCGCTGCCATCATTATGAAATTATCACAATCATTTCACTTCATTTAGACGGCCTATTAGCACTTAAGATTGTGACATTTCCAAACAGCTACCCAAATATCACTTGGGTCGACGAGGCAACCTGGTTTAAGTATCTTGACCCGGAATACAAACGTGTTTGAGGTAGCTCAACATAACCTTTGTATCATGAGTCCTGCACTTGACCATACATGAGCTCTACAAAGGTAACATAATAATGGTAGTGCCACTTCCACTATCCCACATCAGATAGTTAGTTAGATGAATGAAGCATAGTGTTTGTCACAATACCGAGTCAAACAGATTCTTCATATGGTACACAGGTTTCGAGAAGATTAAGTAGGGGGGGGGGGCTTGTTAAGTTAGGCCAATTTTATTTTAATTTGAAATTTGTTTGAAATCTTGTGAAAATTCCTAAAAATTAACCAAAATAATTTCATGACAGTATGCTGTCTATATTTCTTATTTCTTTGCGCCAGTTTTGGAGATGCCCAAGTCACAACCCCACCTCCACTTTCAAGTTTCTGACTCGGCAGCAACCCCCCCCCCCCCCCCCAAGTTTTTGACTCGGCGGCAATTCTCAAAAGTTGGCAGCCTGGTAGTAAAAAACACCCCAAAATCCACAAGTGCCCGACTGGCTGACCATACCTAAAAGTTTTAGTGAAATAATAGACATATCACTTCACTTTTTCTGATCAACTTTTTCTCTCCTTAATAATTTATCTTCTTTTGAGACACAAGTTTTGGTCACTCAGGCAATGACATGGCAATATCACTACTACTTTTCTGTTGTAATTGTTCTTCTAGAATTACAAATTACATTTATAATTGACAAATTCCAAGATGGTCTGACTTACCTCAGCATTTTTTTGGTCTTTGTAGAAAACTAATGTTGAACCTGTCAGCACAGCATATGAGCTACTCATTTTTGTTTTTGATGGTTTCCTTCTATCCTCCATTATACCTCTATTTAGGATACCCTCCTTCTCTCTAGCCATTGCTTCTGGAGATAGCTCACTTCCTTCTAGGTCAGAATACCGCCTTCTTACGTTCTATTAACAAAAAAGTCAAACAAGATTATATTTCACCAATTTATCTCAATTAATACCTGTAAAAACTTTGATGGTTATGGTGCATAAAAGGAACGGGAGGGGAAGTGGGCTAGTTACAATATTCTTGGCAAAAAGTGCTGCATCTCAAAGAGGCATCTAATGTTTTTCAGTAAAAACAGAATATTAAACAGAATACCTAAACACTTACAAACTTTCCATCAAAATTAACAATGGAGGCAACAGTTACACAGGGATATGGTAAAACAATGGAAAGAGGTAGAGGAGCAATCCAAGTTACATGCTTCATTTATCTGGATGATAAAATGCTATTTTATTTCAATAAACATCCTGCTATAGTTTGATCATTTCCAAATTGTCGAAGTCTCCTTACAGCAGCGAATAAATACAGAAGGGCGCGGACTCGCATGAAGGCAACAAACGCACTATGCAACATATGCGTGATGCATGCGTGCGACCAAAACCATGCGCGTGTGGCCATATATCAGGCACGTGTACGCTTGGATTACTTTTGCGCACGGAGAGATGAAAATCAATTATTTCTCACCAATTTGGAACTGATTAAACTAAAGTGTTGATAATGACAACAAGAATTTCAAATAAATCAAGACCTTCTTGGGACAAATTGCACTATAATCACCCATCTTGTTATCATCTGAACTTACCAGTACTAAATTACTGTCTGTGGGAAAAGCAGGCCTCACACCGGCTGCTACTGGTCCCCCAAATGTACCTGTGCCGTATACAGTTGTAGGGCGCTGGATTTGCCCTTCACCCCTGCTTTTACGTATACCTGACCTTAGTTCTGTCTGATTCTCATCCTCTGAGTGTTGCCGTCTTAATACAACTGGCATCTGTAAAGGAGTAATAATAAACACAATTATGAATACTATTCCAGAAGTATAAAGTGCAAGACATATAAAATGTAGTACAGGTTGCTTTAAGATATACCATAATTAACAGACGTAATGTTTCCTCAAAATGAAGAAAACAAGACAAAATAGCTGTCAATGTTCTTAACATTTTTCATGATGCTTCATGATTCTTTATCAACTCATTTCAAGCAATGCACTTTTCAAATGCTTCCACTACCCTACCACTACCAGCCCCCAGTCTGGGGGACATTATTTTGGACATAATGCATTTGACTGCATTTGCTATGTATTTGCTATTCCATTTGCTAACCCACATCATTACATGTGCCAAACAAATATAGCAGCCAAAGGGTAAAGTCCTATTAGGCAACAAAAAAACCAATTTTTCAACAGAAATTTGTAATGCTCACATGCAAATGAATACCGACCCAACATTTGTTCTAGTGCTTGTCAAAAATTAATAGCAACATTTTTACAGATTAGATAAATGGTCATTTTGAAGGGAAAATAAAAGAAGAAGAAAAATTGCCTAACCAACCGACCGACTTACAACCTGAGAGGTCCGGTTGCTCGTAGAACAGGTTTTTTGTGAGTCACCTTACATACCTCTCGTCAGTCCATGATTTGCAAGGTTGGGATTATTAAAAGTCACATGTCCCTACACACTTCTGATAGTTGGTCAATGCATTACATATGCTGTTTCCCTGCATCAATGGGTTCCACACAACTCATCCATAGATGCAGGTACGCGCAAATCATGTCATTACATTGATTTGCTGGCATTATATAACAGTCATGCATATGCATGAAAAGACTTAAAATAATCCATAAATAAATTTGGCCAATGCCCGTATCACGCTTACAACAATAACAAATCCGTTGATTGGCACAAAATACACTGTGTCTGCGCTCACAACATCTTCTGACTTCACACGCATGGTGTATCACACTACTCTCCATTGTGCCATAGCTATGACAGCGCACCATGCATTCGGTATTCAATGCGTCACCTCAACTACAACTTGCGTTGTTCGTTATGTGATAACAGAGCGACAAAGTAATGTGGTGTATAGTCGATTCTCACAAGTAATGGACAAGCCTACCTGCACCTATGGATGAGTTGGGATCCATGGTGCAGGAAACCAGCATGCATTACAATCCCTACCATGTTCCCACTTTACCCAGACTGGAATACAAGTGCATATAATCTGTATGACTCTAGATTGAATACAACCAGATACTTACCCTTGCAGGAAGTTCCCATGTTGTTTGTTCTCTATTTGCACTGTAGTAATAAACATCTCCTTTTGAATTTTTGGATGAATACCACTGAAATTAAAATTAAAAAAATTAACACTCACTTTTAATGTGTTGGTCTTGGTGATAAATGGTCTTGGTTGGTATCAGAAAAAAACCTACCAAGATCATTTATAAACTAACATGTACACATTCTTGGCAAAGCAAAATTGTAGATACAGGAATACATTGTATAGTAAAATAACTGGGAATACACACCCCCTTTTAATTCATAACTTTTAAGTAGAAATGAAACTCAACTCTCTATGTCCAAGCTAACACAGGTGTACACATATCCTAGAAAAGCTAGTTTTGGATTCCACAAAGGTCAATATTTCACTTGTATGACAAGTAAACAAGGTGAGCTCTGATGTGCCACATGCAGTCAACTGGCGTACTATCAAAATTAACATTTTTGTTTCTTTTTTACTATCTTTGGAATACTTAGAAAAACACATAAAAAGGTACCTGTGGCAACTATCAGCAAAACCATCAGGTACGGTCACTGTAGATAAGTGCAATTTGCTGGCTTAGTGTGACATGTATTATCATTATGTCAACTGGATCTCGCTTTTGTGTCCTGAACACCGTTCGAATGATCGTCACATAAAGGCAATGGGGTGATCTACCACCATTAAACAATGCGCATGATCCAGTAACCAGGGCGTTATATAACCACTGTTTTCCCTGGCAAATTAGACATTATCGATACACTGGTTTCCTGATTGGATCGTGACCATTACAATTTATAAATCTACAACACTAACCTTCTCTCCACTTTCTTCCTGGACATACACTGTCTCACCGTTAGTTGACGTTTCTTTTCTCCACCCTGTCGGTACACCACTAGGTGGCAGAGGATTTCTATTATTTGAAGGCTAAAACAAAACACAAGCAAACACAAAAACAAAAAGTTAAATTTGTGTGTACACTTACCATAATCAAATAAGGGCGGCCATCAAAGGTATACCTTCTTCACACCAATTGTTGGTTAAATCAGTGGGCTTATTTTGCCTATGATTTACCATAATGGTACATAAGGCAAAATTAAGTTTGCAATACCATGAAGTAACCCTTTAATAATTAACACCCCACTTCACACTTTATAATTACAAGCGATTCATTTTACAGATCATCAAATTAGGATGCAAGTTATTT
Source organism: Ophiura sarsii (assembly GCA_035610835.1). Classification (NCBI taxonomy): domain Eukaryota; kingdom Metazoa; phylum Echinodermata; class Ophiuroidea; order Amphilepidida; family Ophiuridae; genus Ophiura; species Ophiura sarsii. Next base: position 18,621,372 of record CM069443.1, read on the forward strand.
ACAAACTAGGTTTTTTTTAATTCTGAGAAGCACAACCTAATTCTTTGTAGAATCATCCAGGGCTCTGGTATGAAAGTGGTATGGTTTCAGTGTGTGGGTGTGTGGGGGTGGGGGTGCCTCAATATTAAGTTGTTAGTATCCATGTCGATGAAAACTCGGATAAAGACCTCTTTTTTATGACAATACGGCCTGTTTTATTGTATCAAAATTCATATTTTCAAACAAATTTGTGACAATAAGAATAATTTAAAGGTTACTTTTTCTTCTTCTTTTAGGGTGGTTTCTGAGTGCATTCTCTTGGATGCTTGCAACTTATATACATGAATGCCCCACTCCCGTTATGTGATGTTATCAATTGAAATGAGTCAAATGTCGGCAGTTTTCAATTTTGATATTTGTCCATCATTTAAGGTATGGTGCAAACCCCACTAAAATTGAACTTCTAGTTGTTAAGTTAACAATGTACAAATAATTTACCAACTGAGAAAACAAAGTAAAACATAAGAATTGTTCACTTATTTTTATTTATAACTCAAAATCAATATTGCCAACATTCAACTCATTCCGCTTGATCGCGTCACATAATATAGATAGACTATTTACATGTATGCCTCTCATTGGAATATAAGGATATTAAATGTCAATTTGAACACATACACACTCACAAATACAATTGAGTTTTTGTGTAATATAAAATAAACAGATGAAATGATATCTGAACAGGAAGTGTGTATCATTCAGATATCATAAAATATAAGGAATAAGGAAACTATATTTGGTATCAGATATGAATTATACCACTTTCACATTATGACACGGATGTAAATGTGTACATTAAATATGTTGACAACACGTATACAATTGATGAAATTCCCATGGTTGAACTATGTTGGGGTGATGTATTTCTTTTATTAAATGATCATGTGAACAGCTTTCTTTTTCTTTCAAAATTTGTATCACAATATGTTCCATTGTAAACCGCTTGGAATCATTATACTGCAAGATTGTCCCTTTATCCATACAATATTGTATGAAATTCATCATATCACTTAAAATGCATCCAAACTGGGTACCTAAATTGTAAAAGTTGTAATTTGTGTGTGATTATAATTATTTCGCTCTTTGCTGATTTTAAACCTGTTTACAAATTTGTGATTTGAAAGTTCATTGAAAATTTTACTCAAAAGTATACTCAAACATTTTTATTTTGATGGAGGCTGCTTGGAGCACGACAAGCGTGAATTAATGTATCAAATATTTCCACATTTAGAGTTTTACATGCTCTTGGTTTTCTTCACTTGAATCATTATGACATTCAGCATAGGATACACTATGACTGAACTGAAACCCTGGATGGCATTGTATACATATATTGACTGCAATGAGGGGCATGGTTCAAATTAAAAATCACCGCATGCCTATGATTTGAACCGTGATTGTTATGACATTCAGCATAGGATACACTATGACTGAACTGAAACCCTGGATGGCATAGTATACAAATATTGACTGCAATGAGGGGCATGGTTCAAATTAAAAATCACCGCAGGCCTATGATTTGAACCGTGATTGTTATGACATTCAGCATAGGATACACTATGACTGAACTGAAACCCTGGATGGCATTGTATACATATATTGACTGCTATGAGGGGCATGGTTCAAATTAAAAATCACCGCAGGCCTATGATTTGAACTGTGATCATTATGACATTCAGCATAGGATACACTATGACTGAACTGAAGCCCTGGATGGCATAGTATACATATATTGACTGCAATGAGGGGCATGGTTCAAATTAAAAATCACCGCAGGCCTATGATTTGAACTGTGATCATTATGACATTCAGCATAGGATACACTATGACTGAACTGAAGCCCTGGATGGCATAGTATACATATATTGACTGCAATGAGGAGCATGGTTCAAATTAAAAATCACCGCAGGCCTATGATTTGAACTGTGATCATTATGACATTCAGCACAGGATACACTATGACTGAACTGAAACCCTAGATGGCATAGTATACATATATTGACTGCAATGAGGGGCATGGTTCAAATTAAAAATCACCGCAGGCCTATGATTTGAACTGTGATCATTATGACATTCAGCACAGGATACACTATGACTGAACTGAAACCCTAGATGGCATAGTATACAAATATTGACTGCAATGAGGGGCATGGTTCAAATTTAAAATCACCGCAGGCCTATGATTTGAACCGTGATCATTATGACATTCAACATGTCATATTTGTCCCATGTTTTTATTGTACATTGGACTCCCATTTGTACATTTGTTTATTATTAAGCTGAAGATCTGAGGGTACACTGCCTCAGATGCCATGGACAATGATGCTGTAATAATGAAATGGGAACTGTTCATTCCTGCACATTTCCAAGAATCAACCGTACCATACTCTAAATGCAGGTGACTCATTTGTTCAGGGCAAGCTACTAGCTCCTTGCAGCAATGAGCACAACTTCGGAATATGAGAATGTTAGCATGACACATACACAATTGTAATGACTCTTATTAAACGCAAATGACTAAGCAGAATTTTACCAAATGCTTAGCTGAGTGAGGATTATTTGCAGAATCGCGAATAAACTTACGAAAGTAATGTTATCAGAAATACTCCTTTTTTGTGTGACAACTTTTGCTTAGCTTAACTCAAGGGCTTGAAGCAAGAAACAAGCATCCCTTGGCTTTAGGACCTCTACATTTGATTGAGTGCCCACAACAGCCCACCTTTCATTGTCAGTAGCAAGCATACCTTTAATAGCAGGGACCTGTTTATACTATTTTATGTCGGAATATTACAAGCTTTGTGCACATTTCCATTGCGGTTGGGGAGGGTACGCAAATGTGTTTGTTGGAATGTGTTGCCGGAATCATGATAATAGACAATTTTCACATTAATTTGAAGATAATGTAACCATATGTTTACCTAAACACTGTAAATAATATTGCCAAATTTGTCTTAAAATAGCACAGTTTTGGAATCTTAATCCATAAATAACCAAAAAATAGCCTTTAAAGGGGCACATTCATTTACCAGATATCTGACCCTATTTGACAGCACAAACCCATAACCTGCCAGCCCACCACCCCCTGGCATCTTTTATGAGTAATTATGGGTTGACTAGTGTGAAGGTGGGGACAAGGAGAGATGACAATGCAGTACATTTGGACCAGAGTGGTATGAGCATGTAATTGTGATGTGAATAACTTTCATTGTTAATAGCAGATATAGGTTGAATTATACATATTCAGTTACTCACAACACTTTTCCGTTTTGCTGGTATTGGTTTTTTCCGCAAATTCTAAACAAAATCAAACATTGAATTATGATAACACTGCCTCTAAAAGGGACATGAGATAGGTTTTGAACAATGTGCAATATGACAAAATCAAAATGACAAATCATGGCAATGATTAACATTAAAAAAAAATACACTGCAGCCCTTTGCTGACATATGCTCTTATATGGACCAATACTAAGTTTAGGGAGTTTTAAGAGGGACCACGGTTTTCACAGAAAGTGTCCCAACCGTTTTGAACATGATTGTAGGTGGAAGTGGACATCTTCACCAGGGTTGCACAAAGTTGTTTCTTCCCCAGGAGCAACAGGGTTCATATACTTTCTGAGCAAACAAAATCCAGGACTTTTCCAGAACTTTCCAGGACTATAATTGAAGAATTCCAGGACCTTCGGAGAGAGTTTTCGCCCAAATAATGACAATATGATGGGGACATTGAGAACTGTCAATGTTTTTTGGGGGCGCATATTTTGAAATTCCAGGACTTTCAAGGACTTTTTTCGGAATTTAAGGACTTTCCAGGCCTTAAAAATGAAAAAGTAAAATTCCAGGACTTTCCAGGTTTTCAAGGACCCGTATGAACCCTGAGCAAGGTTTTGAGCTTAACATTTCCCCACCTATACGTACCGGTTTGATAAAAATCTGATTACAATATTAGATTAGAATTTTTGTTAGGGGAGCATGAACAAAAAATGATTTGCGCGGAGCGTGCAAATATTTTTGGGCATTTTACGCTGAAATGGTCAAATTTTGTCTAATTTAGTACGAAAATATGCGCGGAGCGTGAAAAAAAATTGCCTTTTTATGCTAAAATTGTCGATTTTTTTCTGATTTTAACTAAATAGAATTATTTTGAGGGGGTGGGGGCACAAAAATATCTTTTGGGGAAATGCCCTCCCCTTCCCCCTGTAGCATCGCCATGGGGGAAAAGCAATACAACACGTACGTTAGTATACCTGCAACCACAGTTCATAACCCAAAGTTTGCATTTTTTTCTCTTCATCTTGTTTCACCCTTTTCCCCCATTACTTTTTTTTTCCACTTGGCATTATTTCCCCAATTCTGCTCATTATTTCCCGGGAGCGGTGCTCCCTGCTCCCGCACTTTGTGCAACCCTGATCTTCACATGGGAAATATGTATTATATCTATGTGTTGCCTACGTCAAGAGGTTCATGAATGAAGGTATCACATAATACGAATTACAGAGTTTTCAACCTTATGGGTGAGCTGTTTGTGGGTGTGTGTGGTTCTTCAACATGTTGTATAATGTGAAACACAAAAGCCGTCAATTGTGATGGCATACGACAATATCGTGGTGTAGTACCGGTATATGGACGGCGTGGGTCAGACAGAATAGTACTGGTGTAAATGGGCGGGTGGGGGAGGGTGCAATAAGGACTTGATTTCAAATGTACAGATCCATACTCATGATACAATTTAGTGGTCAGTGTACTAGTAGGCCTACAGTATGGTAATGTACAATGTAGGCCATTTCTTAGGTTGGTCAGGAGGTGTTTGAATACATCTACCCCAAATTACACATTTTCCCCGTTTCGAGGTCCACTTCATAGTATCTGACCCAGTTCCTCAAACTCAGACCCAAATGTATTTCCAACTTCCACTTCCACCACATCCGCGCCGAATACAAAGCCTTTCACTGGAACACAACCCTTATAGCTAACATACATTTCCTTCAAAATGTCACAAAACCAATATATGTCCAATTTTAAAAACAACACTTCAAATTCAAATATTACAAGTATAAGAGACAACAACCACATTGGTGACACATCCCAACTCCAATGTTTAATTCATGAATATGCAATACATCTATCAGGCTGAAATTCCACTACACAGGAAATCAAGTGGTCTGCCTATGTTATCCTATCTAGACATTCTTGTTTAGTGCCAATAAATAACCTGTGAAAAGGTGTAATATGGCGGGCCTCATGGCATGTTAGGGCTGAATACTAGATGTTCGCTCGGTCAAATACCTTCCTTATATTGGGATTACATTCAAATTAATGTAACACACAATGCACTAAAGTAAGTACTCTCTGTTTTTGAGACAGGCACATTGAGATGGTAAAATGTATTATTTTAAAAACAATACAAGTAGTATTTCCTTATATTTATGAGAAAATCGCTTTTCTAGATTATGAAGGGAAAAATATATTTATTTATCCTCATATCAAAGTGATTTTGACTCTTGAAACTAAACTGCTCAAAAAAGTGTGGAATATTTTTTCATGCACAAGATTTTAAAATATTGCGGAATATGTACATTAGGTGTAATATATCATTCGAAAGCTTTACATGGGTATATAATATAACACTTAAGGGGGCTGTGCACCTTCAGTACAGCCTCCGTAAAACTGTAGAAATTGTCCATTTGGAAAAAATATATAAAAAACACGTTTTTTGACCCATTTTAGGTTCTGCAAAGATAACTCAAAATATATTGTGTCAAATGTTGTCATACTAGTTTCTCATACAATTCCCTAGGATTTTTTGTTTTGTTTTTGAAAATCTTTATTATTTTTTGAATTATAGACCAAATAGTGCTAAAAAACTCCAAAATTGTGAAAATCATCATTTTTGGGTCGATAATTCAAAAAATAATAAAGATTTTCAAAAAATAAATAAAAATGCAAAAATGTTTAATTAATTTTTACAAGAAAAGTATACAAAGTTTTGGAGCTTGTTAATTGTAGTTTTTAGAATGTTTCCTGTTCTGCGGGAGGCTGTAAGACATCTGCATAATTAATTATACTTAATTATCTAAGGAAGCTTTAAGCATAAAAAATTAGGCTAATTAATTCACTTAATTAATTTTTTCAAGTTCATGCACTTTACTAAATGTAATGCCACTTGGTGTATATGTTAGCTATACAACTCTCCTAATTCCTGTGCTGCAGGAATCTAATGGAGTTTTCAATAAAAAAAGAGCAAAAACAAAAAACTATTTTTGTATAGAAATTTTACCTAGGGAGTCAAAAAACCAATATAAAACAAAAGAAAATAGACTGCCCTCTGTTGGCGAAAAAACAATACAAAACAAAAGAATTCAAAATGACTTAAGATGGATTTTAGACAATTTGACAGTTTATTGTGGAGCTCAGCAAGCTCTATTAAAATATGAAATAAAAAATTAGCCATAGGAACAACCTTAATGAATATTCCGCAATATTTGAAAATCTTGTGCTTGAAAAAAGATTCCAAACTATTTTTGAGCAGTTTAGTTAAGCATTGTTAATTTCAAGAATAACGTATGAGAATGCTGTGGGCTATTTCAATATGGTGGAGCATTCCTAAGCATTCGTTGTCTGATAAATCTGAAGGGTTGGCAACATGACAACAGCTAGAAATATGAAATGATTCACGCAATTCTTCAGACAGTATGGAATGTGAAGAAGAGGAAAAGCTTATTGCTTCACATATATTTATGGACATTTCATTACTCTATCTACACTACATGTACCCTTCACTGCATCCAGAGGTGTGAATATAGAACAAATAGTTTGTTGTTGTTGTTCTTTTCATTTTTTTAAATTAATTTAATATTGTAGAATCAATATCATAACAATTTAAAGATTCAAAAATATGAACCACTAAACTATTTGTTCTTTTCTGGATACAAAAATGGTGGGAAATCCTACATTTTTGGTAAGAAATGTTTCTATAAAATACCAGGATATAAATATTTTCTAGGCCTGCTAACGATCCTCTAATGGCTTACTGAATAATTCATATGGGGGGGGGGGGGGGGGGGGGGGGGAATAATACTGCTGTTCTCAGCTGTCAAACAGCATCATCTATCCAGTCAATTTGGGACAATATAGTCCCCCTATATTAAACAATAATATTTTAATGCGCAATATGTATATTTCCCAGAATATAATATTGAAAACCCAAATGAACACAGGTACAATATAAATCATGTAGGGATAAAACTCTTTTGTTTCTGCAACATGAACACTACGATATCCCTACTTGCTGTCAGATATATCCACTGAATCCATTAACAAACCACCAAACATGGCAACAGGATCTGATTGCTATTGATTTGACCCCTAGGAGTAGTTTCAAGGCATTATTTTTGTGCAAATGAGCGTGTTATCTGTAACCATTGCAGGCAAAATGACAAATGCAAGCAATATTACACTACCATTATTAAATTTATGTCATTTGTTAACAATGGATCAGAGTTAACTTGTTTCTTTTCCTTTCTCTCTTTTTTTAACCAACCTTGATGTTAACAACTTTGATTAGAAATGATTACCCATTTGACATTTGGATATAGGCCTACTGTGTGAAAGGTTCTTGATGAACAAGTTAGTATTATTAGCGAGCCCTACAGGAGTGGATAAATCAAGGCATGTGTGTGTAATGCCTTGGATAAATCATAAATATGGATAATTAAAGTTCTACCCAATCAAGTGTTTGGAAATATATCGTTAATTAACCCTGGGGATCGCGCTCCAAAAATATCCTTTTGGAGTCTATATCTACCTTTGTGTGATTGCGCAATGAAATGAGACTGGGGCACTGGGGTCCACCGGCGCGATGCTTCTGTTGGAATTTGTTGGATTTAGCAGGGTTAGGGTTATGTTACAAGCATTTAAACAAGTTCACAATTACTGTAAAACAGCTAAATTTCACGGCAACTTAATTTAGCGAATTACCATTTAGTCAACTTTTTACGGCAATTTAATTTCACTAATTTGTATCATCTTCTTATATATAACCATAATAAATAATATTGGAAGCAATTTACTTTGCCAAATTGGATCTCCTAGTGAAATTAAATTGTTAGTGAATTTGTTTTACAGCACCTTTAAATTCAACTGAGCATGCATGTTTCTGTTTCTAAACGTGATTTATTTGAATCAATATTCTCTTTCTACTTGTTCATAGTCTCATAGTGCCTAATATTGATAAGGATGGGCTATGGCAATTAGCCAGGAAACATTGACACACAAAATGCCTATTAGGCCAAATAAAAAAAAGAACCAGTTTCTCGTCCCCGCCCGCTTCCTTTTTTCTTTTTTCTCTTTAAAAAAATTAATAAAAAATAAAAAATCAAAATTAAAAACCCTTGTATGTCTGTAAATGTCTGAAAGAAGAGTCAAATAAATTTATAAACATCTGTATTTTGTCTTTCTTTTTGTTTTCAACAAAGTTGTAGCCAATACAAGTCTAAAAATGGTGTTAGAAAAGGTGGCTGTAATTTAAGAAACAACAGCAACTGGAAAAAAGGTCGAAAGCGGAAATTCTTTTTTGTGGAAAATCAGTCCGCCATTTTGGATCCGCCATTTTGAAGAAAAAAAAGAAAAAAAAAAAGGGCCTCCTTCCTTTTTTCAAAAAGCCCGGACGAGAAACTAGTTTTTATTTTTATTTGGCCTTAACTATACTGCCCGCCTTCAACCCCCACCCCCTTAATTATATCAGCGCTGAAGCGCCAACAGCCAACCTATCAAATAAATGGACATACACTGCTGGAACTGCAAACATTCAAGTTGATCAACATGATTAACAGGGAATGCAATAGCAATTACTTGACAATAATATAAACACTTCTTTCACAAAAATGTAAACATTTCAAAATAAATTGGGACCAGCACTATTATTAAAAAAACGTAAGGCCCAGCACAGATTCAAACATCTCTTCGGGTGAGAATGATGACAGGTCTTATTAATTAAAATCTGAAACACCTTCAGGCCTCCTTTACACTTGACATATACAGCCCACAATTTCTGGACCAAAGGGCAATTCACGCTCCATAAGACTTCTACACTTTTTCTGCCATATTACAGTCTACCAAGGTACAGTCCACTGACCCATGTAATATGTGTTAACCTATACGTTCATTTAATGCATTCTGGGTAACAAACATCATACCCAGTAACCAAAGGTTATTTCTCTAGTCAATACATTAATATAGAAATGCCTAATGGGTAACTGAACGGTGCCACTTGCCCAATTGAGAGATTGAGAGTAAGACGTTTGAGATTCCTGTTTTCATATGGTTCATCTACAAACAGCACCAATTTTAAGCCCATTGGTGATGAATTCAATTACTGTAAGTGACTGTCACAGATTTATTAGGTTGGAATAAAGAAAGGGTGACTCATTCTAATGAGTGTCTGGCTTTATAGTGAACTAGTTTTACCCTTCTATAACAGATCAGGATTAACATGCAAAGATTATTAAAAAAGTGAACCCTTTGTCATAGCTTAAACAAGTACCACTCATAAAGGCATCCATTTAGCTGATAACATTTAATTTAGAGTCAAATAATGATGGAATTCTCGGGCAAATGCATTATGTACCACTTAGAGGCACTGAGACTGAGAGATTGCCGAGCAAAATGAAATTTGGAAAATATGAATTGTTTCAATAGATAAGGCATGTAGTAACCCTGAATTGTAATAGTTATGGTAAAAGGGTTGAATGATGGCGCTAGACAGCTAGATAGACATTTAGTTGAAGCAATTTATGTGGTGAGGATGCTGATAATTTCGATGTGATTTACATCGAAATGACCAAATCCTTGACATTTTACAAGATAAAGGGCGAATTAAGGTAAACGGTTTCGGATGGTTAGTATGCTAAAGTATTACATAGGAACCTGATTTCCAGGAAAATTGAGGGCGCACTTCATTACATATCTCTCAGTGCCTCTTTAAAGTAGTCTAGATTCAAGCTGTGCTTTAAAAAGTGTTGTCATGCTTTATTCAGCCTTATATTTGCTTGAAGTCTATGGTTGTTATCATGAATGTGCCAAATCATTCAGCATTTTCCCATAATGTTTATAATTTTAATAGAAAGTAATTGTCAGTTTCAAGTTTATTGCTGTTCAAGTTATTGCTGCAGTCACAACCCTTTCTGTATATTTGTCCACATGCATTCAGCCATAGCCTACATGTACATATTATTAACACGCCTACACAAATGTACGCAGTCAATGCTGTACACACAATTAAATACAGAAACCATTATTTGGTTTTCCTACACTGCCTCATCCACATTTTACTGTACAAATCAGTACCTTAATTTTCAATTTTTTAAAACAATGATTTTTGAATATCAAATCAAAATGGATAGCTAAGTATGCAATAATTTAAAACACTTATTTTAATCCCATAATTTCCTGTTAGCAATTCTCATGCATGTCTTTTTAGCCCTTCACAATAAAATAAAACCAAAATATATAACTTACAACCAACTTACAATTACTGGAGAACATTCACTCGGTACATGTACATGAATAGTACTTTGACTCGATATCGCTTGTATGGTATACTGAGCTTTTCTTCGAAATTTGAATCTATGCTGTACCAAGTATGTAATGTATATCCTACATAGAAATCTTTAGCACAGGCAAACTATAAACCAATGTATAACAGAAACTACAGTCAAACTCCTAGGCAGAACTCCACATACAGTGTTTATCGCTATGAAGCCATTTTTGTAATGAATTCCTCTTCGAATCAGTTTGTGAGAGTATTTCATAATTAATAGTGTTTGCATAATATACCAAAGATAATGATCAGTTGTGACTTTCACTTTCACTGGATTCAGATTCATAGTTACTACATGTATGATAATATATAATAATTATGATAACATGTACTTAGATAAGGTTGTGCTACAAAGGGAAACTCCCTTTATATAATTGACTCCTGAGAATAGAACATAATGCCCATTGGATTGGATCTATGACAAACCAATGCATGCCTTGGACAAACCAAGTCCTCTCCCTGAGGAGGTGCCATGATTGGCCACAATCTTTCAACAAATCAGAAAGAGATGGTTATACTTTTTTATTGTCTGATCATTGCTATGGCCACAAAAAAAGTTGACTTGCCCTTTAAGTGCCAACATCTGTGATTTTTTTTTGGCAAACATACAGATACTACACAAGAACACAGACATTAAAGTATGCTGAATGAGCATCTTTCTTCTGACCTTCTAAAACTCTTAAAAGCGACGCTAGATTTTTAGGTCTGTTGCAAAGGGCAAACATGAGTAAGTTTCAGGCCCTAGTTTAATGAATGGCAAAGGAAGAGAACTACCGAAGAGAACCAAAATCATTTAACACTGACATCTTCAAGTTGCCCAGAATCGCTGATAAAATCAGGAAGAGACTAGTTTCAATGGATAACAAGAAATGGAAGAAGAATACCAAAGAGACCCAGCTCCTTTACATGGGCATCCTCAAGCAAGATCCTGAGTTATAACAAAGACGGAAAAGATTTACTTTGGTTATAATCTGATGAAATCAAGACGTGTATGCAGGATATAGGGGAGTGTGGTGAACCATTGTGAATCTAAGACACTCACTCGATATATGTAAGATCAAGTTACGTTTAATATCCATCAAGAAAATCACTACTCTCATAATGTACAGTGCTCAGAGATAAGGTTTCAGGGATACTCAATGCTCAATTCCCATTTATGTCTACCATCCCATCATTATTAATTACTATTTCTCACAACATACTTGAATAGGTTATTTATACTGTACTTACAGTTAAAATCTGTATTTATTTGTGATCACTCAATTTTGATTAACCTTTAATTATCCTTTATACACCATTATTCTAATCATGGCCAATCTTTGTTGTTTTGTCACAAATTTGGTACCAAATTATGTCAAAAAGATTCATCCAAATGTCTATCGTAGCCTGTTTGGTCAAAAAACTATTGAAAGTCACCTACATGACATAACCAGAGTGTATGTCTTTCTTTTGTTGAGCACTTTATAAAAAGTGTGTAATGAGGGGTGTTTTTGGATAGTGAGTGTGTTACATGTTGAGGGTTCAAAATCTATCATTTACAAGAAAAAAAGATAGATTTTGTATTTTTTTAATTTTTAATAGGCATTTTCCCTGTTGTATGAACTTCAATATCAAAGGGTACGTCGTACTATGTAGCTATTGGAATGCCAGCTCTATAGGATAAAGAAATAATTGAATACAACAGATCTACTTGGTCTGGGAAATCTACCCATCCACAGATAATGATTTTCCCATCACCTTATCACTCCTATGATTGGGTACATGGCCACAATCCAGATTGGTGAATATGTAGAAAGGAGATTGAACTCAATTGATGATCTATACTCTATAGTAAACATAGTGGTACTGTAAAACACAATAATTTTGTGGATACTTTATTTCGCGAATTTGAAATTACTGATATTTTTTCGGGCAAATCATTTTGCGAATCTGGACATTTTACTGATACTTTCAATGCAACAATGTCAGTTTCACAGGTTTTTAATTTCGCGAATCCATACCCAACACGAAATTTGCGAAATTAAATCCCTCGTGAAATTAGGTGGTTTTACAGTATTTGGTTAGGGATTCATGATCACTCAGCATTATACCATTGTCTGCCAGTGAAAGATTCAGGCCTGCTTTCCGCATGTATTCTTTTTTTTGGTCTAATAAAAACTTTGACAAAAACATTTAACAAAAAATTATTATAAAGATTATTACAATGGAAAACCAAAGATTGTCAAGGAAAAATTGCAACGCTCAATGAAGCACAAATCTCTGGGCGAACAAAGTTACAACTCAATCAAAATGCCATCCATAACCTCTTTAATGGATATACCACTTGATGTATTGATATAGCAGAAGGTTAATCCCAGCACAAGTGATCCATTATTGGATCTGGATTGTATGTAATAACCATTGCACAGAAAGACAATTTTACTCAAGGGAAACCTGCTCCCAAAGTGTAAGGTGTAGGATTGTTTCTTGTTTCATGGCAATTACACGATGCATGTTTGGTGTTTTCCCTCAAGAATACAGCAACAGATACAGTTAATTAGTTAATTTCCAAAAGCAGACACTAACAATAAACTTTTCTTGACCAACTTTTGGATTCTGTTTGATCCACTCAAATTTATGATCGACTTCACCAATTACGATCTTTTTGCCAGTTGATCAAACAAGGAAATGATTTTTAAAACAAATATATGGGGACTCTGTCATTTATTCAATGCATTTGTTTCAGGTTTCCCTTCATTGATGAAATTGTGTACTGTCATTTTTGTGTAATTAAATTTCACGCTTTTGCAGATTTTCATCTGTTTGTTTTTAAATTTGCAATTTGTAGCATCGTCACAGCGACTACCTACACGCAAAAGAAATATATTCATGTTATTTTTGTGGTCGCTGGTTTCAAGTGCGAGAGTTGCGAAAATAAATGTAAATTGAAAATATTCACTTTTACAGTATATTATGGCATCAGTCATAAAGGAATGACATCATATCTTAACACTATTCTTTTTTCACTTGATGATGTGATTTCAAGCTGCAATATACCGAACACAGACAAACATTATTATAGGCCTTGTATAATTCTGAAGGAGATAAATACCACATCAAATCAACTAAGTTAACAATGTTGCAAACATTAATATCAACAACAAAAATGTAGTTCTACATGGGTCTCTCAACGATAGAATCTTATTATGGTTAGCCCCAAGTAATATCCATTAACATTGGCCCATCTATCCGCACAGCTATTTGCCCCGGTAAGATTTCCAATCAATTCAATGCCTGGAGTGGTGTCCTGTTATAATGATATGATCTAATTGGAACTCTCAAAGTCAATTTGAAGAAGCTACTTTCAAATCATTTGTATAATTGAGACATCAAGTTACCGATCTGTCTCTTCTGGCACCACTCAGTCATGTCAATATTTCTTGGTTCAGTAAAACCAGTATAGCACAAACACATGGCGGAGAAGAACCCCTCGCCAGTTTACATTTTGTATGGGTAAACACACCTTTAAATTAAGGTTAGTTGGTCGGTGATTTTCTTTTTATTTGCTTTTATTTATTTTTATTTATTTTGTTCAGCATTTTGCAAAAACATTTCAAAAATAATACAATAATTTCTTTTAAGATTTCATACATTTCAATCATCTGGTTTCAAACCCAATCGAATATACTCTGGACATTATTTTGTTCAAGATCTTTTCAGCCCTTCATATTCATTTTTCAAGAACTCTAGATTCTGTGGGGCCTACAGAATTTTCTTTTTTCTCTTTGACCTAAATTTGTTTTAACAATAAAAGTGCCTCTTACTTTTTGAACCAGGTTCAAGCAAAACTTGCCACACAAGCAAGAAATTGTTTAAGGAAAAAATTAAATGTTAAAGTATACCATGTTATGAAGAAACATTCCCTGGTGTCTCCTCAAGATGGGCACTATGATATAAACATGTACATCATGTACACGTGCATTGTACATAGGAAACATGATATGTTCTAAGCCATGGTGAATCTGAGCAAAGCAGGTCACTACATGTAGTGAAATTCTTCGAAAAGCAAAGCAAGACCATGGAAATAGTAAGAACACTACAGTGTAGAAATCAGTTGTTTGTACATGTATGGCTATTAAGGCCTAGAAATAGGTTTGTTTGCCTAAACAAGGGGGAAAATGTGGGTCGGTTTTTGTTTTGTTTGCTATAGAAACTTTGGCGCTCTATTCTAAAGCGTACCCAACAATTTCAGAGAAAAATATGATTATTTTTTTCAGTTACTTTAATGTTCTTATACGTTGTTACAATTAGCACCATATCCAAAAAAATGTGAACAGTTTAAAATCTCAGTGAAAGCATGTGTTGAATGCAAGGGTGACAGGCTTACAGCCTGTAGTACAAACCCTCAGACTACATGTATGCTTGATGTCCTGTTTTTTTCTCTAGATCGTGCTAGGATCTTGAATGTGCACCTTCTTAATGTTTACAAGGGAGGAAATGGGTATCAATAAAGCCTAGAACAATTTGTTTATTTGTTTGGCAGCTTAAGATAAAAATATCATTTAAAACATACATTTTTCATCATAAAAAATATCTTAAAAAAGAAAAGGGGAAAAAACCCAGATTTTTAAAAAGATTTTATGGTTCGGTCGCATTTGGGCAAACAAACCTTTTTAGGCCTAAATGGCCAAACAACCACAATAAAGCCACTTCAATGAATTGGGTGTAACTCTTCAAACAATAATAAGCGTATTACTAAATGGTAAAAAAACTCCAGTTGTTCAAAAAATGTAAGGAGACATGCAGGCCCGTAACTAGGGGGGGGGGGGGGGGCGTCCCCCACCCACCCCAATTTTCCGAAAAACTCCCCATTTCCAATTATGTAATGCGTTTTTTCGGGCCGTTTTGGACTAAAACATGTCCTAACCCCCCCCCCCCCCCCCACCCCCCCCCCCCCCGCTCTCAAAATTGTCATATATGACTAAAAAAAAATTGGGGGCAACCTTTTACGATTTTTTGGGTACCAATGCACCTTTTCAAAAAATACGCCCCACCCCCCCTAAAAAAATCCTGCTTACGGGCCTGGAGACATGAACATCAGTATGATTTCCCTTTAAGGGTTAGATTGATGGCTATTTCATGACAGATAACATTTAACATTCAGTCTACAGAACCAATTCTTGGAACAAGACTTTATACGTTCATGACTCTGGCAATCTGCCCTTGTTAATTGGTATTAACATCAAATATAATATTTTAAGACTATTCAGAGTGAGAATGAGTCATGATGAATGTCAATAATTTGAGTGACTATTCTGGAAACCTGGACAGTGCATAATTGAATTGATGTTAACTTCTGGTGTATGATTCAACTCAAATGTCCTTGATCTCATGCTTGGTTGCGCCATACAATGTACAAATACATGAACTGCGAGTCTGATATAAATAATTATAATACTGTATTAATTAATATTCATATCAGACTTTTATGTTCACTATTTATCAAAGACTTTTGAGTTTAGGAATAGCTGTTTGGCCCTTAACAATCGATTTTGAGTTTCCTGCTGCAGGTTTAAAAAAAGTGACGAGGTGGCTTTTAATTATTAATTATCTACTATTTTCTTTATTTTGAAACTAATTATTTTGTGGTCGCAACCATTTCAACCCCTAAATATACTCTGCATTTAATTATTTTCCAAGTATGATTAATGTGATACCTAAGTAATAATGCAATCATGTTTTATGTTTGTATATCATCATAGCTGGTATGATTTAAGTCAGAAAGTAGCAAATGAAGTTTATTGAAAGTCATTTTAAAGGCAAAAATCCTAAATAATTATTAAAAAATTAAATATTGTGTAATTCTCAATTTCGGACGCGGCCAGCAACAGGAAACTCATAATCAATTGTGAAGGGTCTTATAAGAAATCTAAGATACTTCTAAAACTGACTCTGTGGCTTGCTTATTATAGGACTGGAACAAACAAACAACACACACGATAAAAACAAACAAACAAAAGCAAACAAATAAACAGGTCTTATGAACCATTTGTTTACAATTTATAAATAAGACAACTTGCAAAATTACCTGTCGAGCGAAGCGAGGCATAAGGACAACCCGCCGAGCGCCAAGCGAGACGTCTTTCGCGCATATAGCTAAGCTATTCTACTGTGTAAGCATTTATCGATCAAACAATGCTGTCATTGTAACACACGATTAGCTCTGCCTAATTTGATTGAGGACAACGTTTAAAGATAGCACTTGATAATCGATGACGTCTCCCGACAATCACGATATCATATTTTTTCGGGATAAACAACACAAAACATAACAAAGATTGTTAGCAGAAAGGAGTTGTATTATACTATTTTTAAAGAGGGCACTCACACCTTTTTTTTATGGTCTCACACCACGGCGCCTTGATGAAAGGCTCAATTGGTTACAGATCTTTATTTATTATTCAACGACATTTTGGGTTTGTTCTCCCTGCCTCAACATATCATCACATTGATATTTTACAACCACCCAAAACACAAGAGATATTTGCAAGTAACAACCTCTCTTATCAATTCAAGTCAAGTCTATCAACAACAAAATCCTAAACATTGACATATTCACAAGTAGCTTGATCAGGCCACAGGTAATATAATTGGATTATGTACGCTAGATTTAAAAAAGGCATTTGATACTGTAAATCATGATATTTTCTTAGAAAAACTAAAGTTATATGGAGTTAGTAAATATGTTATAAATTGGTTTTGTAGTTATTTAAGCAATCGTACTCAATTTACATGTATTGATGGAATTTCCTCAAGCTCTAAGCCAATTCAGTGTGGAGTGCCCCAGGGTTCAATCGATGGCCCTCTGGCTTTCCTTGTATATATTAATGATTTACCTAAATGTGTATCTCACTCTAAAGTTAGCATGTATGCAGATGATACAGTTCTTTATTATGCATCTAACTCAGTTGATGATATTATAAAATGTATAAATGAAGACCTTGTGTCTGTAAGAAATTGGCTTCAAGTCAATAAACTCAGTTTAAACGTAACAAAATCAGAGTTCATGTTGATCTCATCAAGGCAACGTTTAGCAAATGTAGAAAATCATAATTTGACAGTACAAATTAATGGAAACAATTTAGCTAAAGTTGATAAATGTAAGCATCTTAGTGTAATTATTGATAACCATTTAACTTGGAATGAAAATATTGAATATACCCGAAAAAAAGCATTAACGGGTCTACACATGTTAAAACGAGCGAAGCCGTTTCTTTCACATGATATTCTTAAAACTGTATTCAGCGCCATAGTACTTCCTCATCTACAGTATTGTAATATTGTATGGGGAAATTGTGGCTTAACTTCAGCATCTCGTCTTCAAATTATTCAAAACCGGTCTGCTCGTATTATTTGTGGAGTAGCTTGGGATACACCTAGTCTTGAAGTTCTTAACAAACTTAAATGGTTACCACTCGATAGCAGACAGACATACAACTGTAATATTTTGTCTTATAAAATACTCAATGATATTGCACCATCGTATTTGAATGATTTACTTTTGTATAATGACGTAATTAATTACAATTTACGCAGAAGTAAGTTTAATGCTATTATTCCTAAACGTAAAACAAATTATAAAAAACGCAGTTTTTCTTATAGGGGTGCCATTGAATGGAACAAACTTGACAAAAATATACAAGTCTCCCCCAATATTAGTATATTTATCAACCGTCTTAAACGAATGTGTCAGTTGTAATTTTCGATATCTTAAAATTCAATTTTTGACTGTATACTATAAGATTAAAGAAATATGTTATATTATGTAATTTTAGAGTTATTATATAAAATGTTAATTATATTGACTTTATCACGGCCTCAGTGAAAAACAGCTGTAAAGTTGACCTATGTATCGTGAATAAATAAAGATTATGTATGTATGTATGTATGGAATGTGTACAACAATCGCAGCTAAAGACCACAATAACCAACTTTTTTCCCAATATTTAATGTCTGATAGTCATGATTTCCTGAACAAGTCACTTTTTTAAAAGCCAACTCAAATATACTAGTACCCCTCCCCAAATAAATATGGATGTACAATCGTGCTTGTTTGGAAAGTTGGATGAAGCTAAAATTGTCAAATTTTAAAATCGAAGCTAAAATTGTCAAATTTTAAAATCGAAGCTAAAATTGTCAAATTTTAAAATCGAAGCTAAAATTGTCAAATTTTAAAATCAACTATTGATTGATTCATTGTATCAACCAGGTGTCTCGGATTTACATATACTTATCTGAATTAATGTTCATGTTTATAAATGCAATTGAATGAAAATCACACTGTCTGTCAACTGGTACAAAACCATACTCAAAGGCAGCAGCAGTAAACATCATTTACCAACACAATACCATTTCCTCCTCTTTATTAACTCCAACTATTCAAATAGAGTACACCAATGCATACCAACTGACCAAAATGACTCTGTTCTATCGGAAATAGGAAACACAGTGTGATAGGTTATCCATATGATATACCTCATATACCTGTATTGTACACCCCCAACCCCATTAAGGAAATTATACCATCTTGTAATTGGAACATATTTCCTAACCTTAAATCAATATTTTATCATTCTTATATAAACTATTTTCATTATTGAAAATATCACTTGAATTTTCAATATACGAGGGTCATTCAATAAGTTCTACCTCCTACCTCATAACTTTATTATTATATAAGCCAGTCTTATCAAATATCACACAATTGTAACTTGGAACCTCAGCTACAAATTCATTGTTAATTGATCTGAGTAATTGTTGTACTTTTCTGGAGATGCAGTGAAAGACTAGCATCGATTTAGTGCGACGGAAACGGATGAAAAACAGCAAAATATCGCCGAAGAGCTATTCATTTGGCCTATTGTAAGAGGCAAAACATACCTATTGGTCAATTTTAACCGTTCTTAATGTCAGATATCTCTTTTAACAGACTGTAAACAATAAAGTTGACTGATTTCTTTCGAAAAAATATGCCCTCTGATTAGCCAGATCCAAGTCAGGACAACCATTAAGTTTTCCCCTCCCTAGAGAACCCTGCAAAAGTCATATTTGACTTTCATAAGAACTAAGCGATCTTCAATATGCTGGATTAAATAGAGGTATTACAAGTCTCTCAAAGCAATTATTTTCTATCATTGACTACCTGATTAACCTTCCCGAAGGTTCATATAATAAAACCTCATGAAGTGATTATTATGTTTAAGATTTAACATTCGAGGCATCACTGTGGCTTGAGTTGTAACAATGAAAATTTGTTTGATTGGCAGTATTTTAGTATGCCATAGGCATAGCAATACATTTGAGTTGATATTGCACTATTTACAAGCCTATAAGAGTTAAAATTGCTTACAATCTTATTTATACATGATAATACTGTAATATTCAGATATCAATCATTGATTTCCATTTACAGTATTTAAATCATGCTCTTATATTTAACCATACAATACGAAGAAAAACACATAAAAAACAAGTGTATATTTTTAAGGTAATTTTCTGTGTCTGTTGTCCAAAGTCTCTCTCTGGCATTGACCGCATCATAACAAAAGTAAAACCGATATCAATTATCATTTGCTCCAAATGTGTAGCTACATGTATGATTCGGAGCTATAATCATTACAAATTTCATGAGGCTGACATTGATATCAGCGATGTTATGATGGAGGAGGTAGAACTTATTGAATGACCCTCGTAGTTTCATTAGCAATGAAACAAAATATTGCATTACTTTTTTTCAAGCAAAGTTGATATTGCCCAGTACTTATAAACACATGCTCTTTGAAGTACATGTAAACAAAACAGTTTAAAACAGATTGCTCATGAATGCGTTTCATGCCAAGACCACTTTCATTACATAATATTGACCCACACTCGTATTTGCCAATACTCTGCCCAAAACCCAGGGGTAGAATTTCGGCGCGAATCCACGAATCGATTCGCTTAAAATCACTACCGCGTGAATCCATTTAAAATTAAAAAAAATTGTGTAAGTCCAAAACAGGACCTTAGATGACTGGTATTTGACCCTTAGTCAACAAACATGCCGAATTTGGTAGTTGTGCAAGCTAATAGCCCTATTCTTGATATTATTTTCATTAATTTTCGCAATAATCCATGGACTCTCAAAATTGGCGAGAATCCAGGATTCACACGAAATTGTTCCGCGAGAATCTAAATGGACGCTTTTATTTTACATAATTTTGCCTTCAAACTTGGTCAAATTTCTTTTAGAAATTACACATTACCATATCCCCCTAATTTTCATATTAATTGATATGCTAATTTAATAATCAATCATGCAAATTGGGGTGGGGTTAGCTAATAAATGTGTTATAAGTGATTAGACATCAGAACAGGACACACTCACCACTTTGTGAAACTATTTTTATAATTTAAAGTCGAACAAAAGTAATCTTAATTTCAAGAATATGTCTAACATCATCTATTATAAAATTTATATTGAAGAATGTCACTTTCAACATACATGTACTCTGGAAATAAATTTGCACTCTCACTGTCTTGGCAAGATATAAAGCTATGTATGTACACGTACAATTTGTACATGTACTTGCAGCTTTGTTTACATTTTATATTTATTGGTTCACTTGCAACAATGAATTTGAATGGATTTAAGGCTGAATATGTGCACACATGACTCGCAATCAAATCTTTGAATCACAATCAAAGTTCAGGGAGTCTACTACATACAGTTACAGTAGACCTACTGACAAAAGCATTTTATACAAATAGGTGAATAACTGTTATAAAGTTGGAAATAATTATTATATTTGGGACACTTTGGTTTTGTGACATTTAGTGTGTATCATCTGCATGGGGCTGCTTGGGGCATACACAATACATTTACATCATAGTTTAACTATCTTACACTTTCATTAAATGCATATAAATGCATTTAAATATAGCAACAAATTGCTCAAATATAGCAACAAAAATATAGCAACAAAAATGAACAATTCAAACCACAACTACTACTTCAAAAATAACTTTCATACCTAAATAAACAATATTTTATGAAAGAAACATCTACATGAAAAGGATCTGGGTATGCCTATAAAATGGGGGTGGGGTTGGGGGATCTTTATTTCATGACAACTTCTATCATTCAATTCAGTTAAAGATTTAATTTTCATCAAAGCTTAATCAACATTTCATATGGGCCTGACCAACTAATTTTTTCTCTCAAATGTTCCAATTTTATTTTTTTATTGTAACATCTGAACAATATTTCGCTGAAGAAAATAAATGAAAGTCTTTGTTTAAAATTCTTTATAATTCATAACTAAATTTTAAATTGATTGCGATACCTCAAACACCTGCCATTTTACAACAATTATTAGACCCAATCTAGTAGACAAAAACAATCTTAACCCAAATATTCATATGAAGACCTCTGCCATTTCATTTGGCTGTGTACCAATTATATTCAAAAACTCTATCATATTCAGTTTAATATATTATATAGACAATAATTTTTGCAGACGATAAGGTTCAATGCTTACGTCAAATGCTTTTGTTTACTATATTACTTGTGATGAAAAACCAATAATAAAGTTTTCATTCAATGTTTGGCCTATTTGGTGTTGTATTTATTCATTTGAAGATTGAATTTTAAAGTAAACTGTTGATTTGAAAACTCTTCATACTGGTTGTATACATTTACCAAATTCTCTTATCTAGGTTAAGGTTGTTCCCCTGGCTAGAAAAAAATCTTGATATTCAAGTATAAGGTAGAGCTAGTTGAGTACAACAAAAAAAGTCTTTTACTGGAGGTGAATCGGGTGCACGGTTCAACAGATATAACCATTTGAAGTTATTTTGAATTATTTTGTTTCATATTGTTTTTCGGCCAATAGAGGGCAGTCTATTTTCTTTTGTTTTATATTGTTTTTTTGACTCCCTAGGTAAAATTTTCTATGAAAATTTAGTTTTTTGTTTTTGCTCTAACTTTTTATTGGAAACTTCTGTACACTCCCGCAGCACAGGAAATAAGGAGAGTAGTATAACCAATACACCAAGTGGTAATACATTTAGGAAAGTGCATGAACTTGAAAAATTAATTAAGTGCATTAATTAGCCTCATCTTTTAATGACCTAAAGCTTCCTTAGATAATTAAGTATTAATTATGCAGATGTCTTACAGCCTCCCGCAGCACAGGAAAGTTTCTAAACACTATAATTAACAAGCTCCCAAAATTTCAGCTTTGTAGCATTTTATACTTTTCTTGTAAAAATTAATTAAACATTTTTCCATAGATTAATTATTTTGCATGGGGGTCAAAAAAACAATAAGAAACAAAAGAAATGAACGCTTCAATTTTGCTTCATTTTGGACAATAAAATTGTCATATCTTTAAAATCGTACCTCCGATCAAGCTCAGATTTCAGATTATTGTGGAGCTCAGCAAGCTCTATTAGAATATCAAATAACAAATTAGCCATAGGAACACCCTTAAAATAGTTAGTGGTTAATTTTAAGATTCTATTGTAGCCTTAAATCCTTGACTGCTATATAAAGGGTTCAACAAAAGAAAGTATACCACTTTGTTTATGTCATTTTGAGTAACATTCAATTTTTGTTGACCAAACAGGCTAGATAAGCATTTAGATGAATCTTTTAGGCATAATTTAATACCAAATTTGTCCCCTAATAACAAAGATAAACCATGATTAGCACCATTTAAGGTGGCTAACTCGGCTACGGTGACCGGCAATGATTTGCTTCAAAATAACAGAGGATGTGTATATTGATGAGAAAAGATGATATGCCAAGTTTGAATTTTTTCCAAAAAGCCGTTTTTGATTTACGGAATTTTTCGTTATTTGAAAACCCATTGACTTAATACAGGAGGCGTAGCCGAATTCCCAAATACTGCCAAATTTCAGAAAACACATAGTTTTGTTAATATTTTATTCTCTTCTTTAAAATCAATGTATGCTAAAGACTTTGATTTTATTTTGATGCCAAAACACCGAGGTATAACACATTTTTTTCTCCTCCACAACTGAGTGGTGATTGATGGTTTATTCACTGGGAATGTTAGTACTTTTTAACTATTTTCTAGAAACACTATATTGCCAAACTTTGTGAATTTCTGCAGAAAAAACTACTTGTTCAATTTGCACAAACAAGGTGTCATATTAAAGGTAATTAAGTTTAGAAAGTAATCTCGTGAGTTTTTACTAATTAAGTGTTTCTAGAACTTTTTACAGCCTTTTGAAAATTTCCCTAAAATAAAAATTGAAAAAAATATTTTTTTCAAAAAGTAAACACTGTATTTGCAAAAACTCACGAGAGAATTTAGGTAATATGCTTATAAATTTATTCCCAAAGTTTCATGGCCATAGCACTTTTCGTTTAGTCTACAGAAATTCCAGAAGGTGAAAATTTAGGGAATTTTCAAAAAATAAAGAAAAACATAAGAAATTTCAAAAATTATCCGAAAGTCCTGAAATAGGTAGAGGAAAGACTTATCTTTACTGTGGTCTCAGTATAAAGAGTATGGATATAATTGATTTGGTATTACAGCAGTTTTTCTATAGTGGTGTAGGAGCCGAGTTAGCTACCTTAAAGAAAAATATCCCATTTTCAAAAGTCGCATTTCCAATACACAGCACGAGAAGAAAGGACCAATTGGGGTCTCTCGGGGTGTGTGTATTAGCCAGGATTGACGGGGATATCGATCGCACAATGCAAATGTGTTGGGTCTTACGACATTGTGTGTGTTAACAATTGGTCCTTTTTTCTCGTGCTGTGTATTGGAAATGCGACTTTTGAAAATGGGATATTTTTCTTTAAATGGTGCTAATCATGGTTTATCTTTGTTGTTAGGGGGCAAATGTGGTATCAAAGTATGCCTAAAAGATTCATCTAAATGCCTATCTAGCCTGTTTGGTCAAAAAGAAATTGAATGTTACTCAAAATTACATAAACAAAGTGGTATACTTTCTTTTGTTGAACCCTTTATATAAACGACTGTAAGTAAGTGTAAGTTGCTTAACAAAGCGAGCCATACAGACTCATGTGTACCAACTTGCTAACAGCAACACAATTCTCCTCTATTTCCAATACAATTTGGATAAATATTCTAATATAGATAAAGACCATGAATGCAACTGGAAGTAACTATTTTCTTCTAAAACATCTTTCCACGAAGCCACATGCACTTGGGCAAAATTAGTATAAACAAACATCCGCTCATTTTGTCTGGGCCTATCTTATATTACTACAATGTATAGTTCACTGTGTCATTCAATGCTATATAATATGTATGATTAAATTTCAAATGTCATGAAAACATATGGCATTACTCTTTCCGCCATAAACACCAATCAAACTAAATCAGGTCCTTCAAGCAGGGTATAAAATGGAGAAATAGTTTTGTTTTGAGTATCAGCCAAATACAGGTACATTGTAGCATTGTATGCTGATACCACATTAAACACACACTTTGGGACATGTCAGATGCGCCCCAATCAAATCTCTCAGATTCGTAATACAGTATGCGGGTGCAGGTTTTTGAAACACAAAAGTATGACAGAGGTGCCAACCTGATTTGGCAAAAGCATTCATAAAACATGCGTGGCAGACATCACACACACACCATTCTGCTGAGGACTGGCCCCTGAACCGGTTTATTTTCCGACTACAATGTCTGCTTTTCAGCTCATGCATATTTTAAAATGATGAAACGGATAGAAATCATCCATGACCAAACTGCATATTTTGTGTACCATATATATTCATGTAATTGTGAATTAGTTTGAAATGGTGTCAAAATGAATAAAATGTTTACTTAAGTTTTGTTCCAGGTTTTGTCCGAGATAAAGTTTTAAGGTCTACATCTTTATGCATCAGTTGGTGCTGAATATACATTCATTTGTTGCCCCTGCAATTGTTAACTTAAACATAGGCCTAATAAATAAACATAGGCCTATATTCATGTAATCTAAATTTGAGCGACAAGAACACTGTCTCTAGTCTATATGCGCTCAGATAAGCTGACAATGGCAAGTAAACTTATACTTGTACTGTAGTGACAACAATCAATTATATCAGTCCATGACTCTTTTATTAAAAAATAAATGATTAAAACAGATTTTTAATTATTTGGAGTGCAGACAATTTGCAGAGTCATCACTCTGATGATGATGATATGATATTACAATACAACAGTAACTTTATTTATGATGTTTGCATTGACTTTCTGCTGTTATTTTGACTTATGTATTTATTTTTATCCATTGTTTGTGTTTTCATGCACCTTAGTGCAATTGTGGTTTTGACGCGGTATAAATGTCAGGTAGTAGTAGTAGTACTTACCGTACTGGTCCGAGTATAGTCCCACTGGTTTTTTAACTTGAAAAAATATCGGAATTAGGGGGTGGGATTGTGAACGGACAAATGTGTGTCCGGCGGGAAAAGAGAGGAAAATAAGCTTACTTACTCAAATTTCACCGTATTGCAATTTGCAAGCTGGAACCAAAGTTTGAGATTTTCTCGATGATGTAAAGTATTTTGAAGACTTACTTTACATGGATTTATAACTTAAATATAAAAATGGTACAATGTAGTTTAACCCTAACCGCACTGAATCTCACTAAATCTCACTGCCAGGCACGTGCTGCTGCATTGCCGCGATGACGTCACCTACCGCAGGCATATGTGGCCACGGAGTTTGTGGCCGCATATGACCTAGGGAGTTAGCTCAGTTGGTAGAGGGACAGACTTTGGTGCGGATGGTCCGGCGATCGAATCCCGGGGGGTGCTGGGTGATTTTTCGGGTCAAAAAAATAGCACTTTTTCCCCCCTCCCCCCGATACGCACAAAAAACTAGCTTTACTGGTTAGGGTTAATAAATGTCAATTTTTGATGTGCAATAATTATCCCTAACCGCACTGAATCTCACTAAATCTCACTGCCAGAAACTATCTCCAGGCACGTGCTGCTGCATTGCCGCGATGACGTCACCTACCGCAGGCATATGTGGCCACGGAGTTTGTGGCCGCATATGACCTAGGGAGTTAGCTCAGTTGGTAGAGGGACAGACTTTGGTGCGGATGGTCCGGCGATCGAATCCCGGGGGGTGCTGGGTGATTTTTCGGGTCAAAAAAATAGCACTTTTTCCCCCCTCCCCCCGATACGCACAAAAAACTAGCTTTACTGGTTAGGGTTAATGGGGTTTTTTCTTGGAATTAAAACGTAATTTTCGATCTTTTTAGCACATGTTTATAGCCAATGCTAGCCGCCATCTTGGAAATTAAAACATTAAATAATTCATGGTTTGATCATGTTTTCATAATCTAAAGGGGAACTTATTTTTGTTAAACTGTGTATTATATATTTACTAACAGCTGGCCCATGTTTGATCAATAAAAGCCCTTACCTGTGGACTGCTTGGGGTGCGTGGTCTTGGTGCTTTCCAAGTGGTTTCATTAGTGCTAGGATTATAAAAGTATTGTCTGCCTTTCTCATCTGAGTGCGTCTCCCATGTGTCTGGAGGTGTCTCGGTGGGTTGAGCAGACGACGGGAAGCTTGGTGATAGTAATGATGAACTGCTGGACGTCTGTATAAGTTAGCAGCAAAATAACACATTGTAACCATGAATTAAGTTGGGATGATTAATATAAATGAAGAGTGTTTTTGGATGTATTACACCTCACACATTTCCCAATAGATAACCTCATCCCAAAAACCTCATCCCAAAAGTCACAGTGAGGTGTAATAAAACAAATGCTACATGGTTTCTATTGAGTGATAGGGCACACTATTTCCCCTCGGAACTGGTTACGGTCCTATCAATCCTCACCCTTTGAGTTTCAGTTGATAGGCCTGGCCGCCCTGTAGCCAATACTAGTTTATCTATTTCTCCTCTTTATACCATACAGTATTTGCATACAATTTTGCAATTGTATTAGTTAATATGTCAGTTAATTATATGAATTCAATGTACAATGTAGATCTACTAAATTGTGAAAAACTGTATACAAACAGGCACCGCAACTCATCTCCTTCATAATTTAGTTTTAAAAGACATATTTTTTACTCTTACCCCAGGTGTATTGGAACTTAAGCTCAAAGGCGAATGTGGAGAATGCCTTCCTGAATTATCATAAGGCCTCCTGGTAGAATTGATTTCCAATCGGGATGGTCTTTCCCCTCGAAAATTCTCATAATCCGGTTCCGGAATTATCGGAGCAAGATTACTAGTTTTTGTCGGATCCACAACCACATTATTTCTCATTCTCTCTTCCATTTCACGCGTGAGATCATTAAACCCATCCTGCCTGTACTTGGGCACTTGTTCATTGTCGGCATCCATGTGTGCATGGGGTAATATATGTCCTGGAGCAATCTTGAGAGAGTTACTCTTCCGTGTCTCTTCCAGGTACGTTGCCGGAAGGTATACACCCTTGGGTTCTCCATCTCTACGCACATACCACCAATCATTATTAGATTTCTTCACCAGTGTAAAGAGATCACCAGGTACCATCTTAGATGGTACTCCTTCTCCTGATACATACTCATAGGGGTATTTAGCTGTCACTTCCATGGTTGGTACAATGTTATATTACACTATGTCATCTCAATGATCACCGCTAAAACAAGACTATAATTTAGAGCAGCTGTAGCTAATGACAATCCAGTATAACACTTGCCGGCATTATGTTGAATGAACCGTGGCAATGTGTATACCGGATAGTTTGATGACAGGTTGATCTGAAATTAAAATAACATAAAATAGCATTAAGTGTCAATTTATGCAAGGCACTGACTGAATGGTATTAAAACTCAACAAATGACATTGGATGCACCTACATTGTAGCGTTGTATCAACTTGAGTCACTGACTCTGACTTAAATGTTGACTCAAGTCACATTTTAACGACCTCACTTTACACTCCAGAAATTTGACTTTTTGAACCTAAACAATTTGCATAAAATGGGTCATACCATCATTAATTCAGCTATTTTTAACCGTGTTAAAAAGCCCCTTTTAAATATTTTAGACTCAACGATTTCAGGAGGTGACACAGGCACTACACTGAGGATGAGTACACTATTGATTTGAATCAGGAGGAACTGTTCTCTTATGATAACTACATTGTATAAATACACAAAGATTGGATTATGTATACTGTGAAAGTGCAAATATATGTGCAACATTTATTTTTGGGCTTTTCATGCTCGAAGCAGCTAACGCAAATATTATAACCACAACAATATTTTTATTTAGTGTATAGGTCTATGTGATGAAGCTACAAATCACGAATTTCATACTGTGCAGAACAGTTAAAAATCTGCATAGCACAAACAATTATTCCCACAAAAATTACCACTTTTACAGTACCTAACAAGTTACATGTATGTTACAAAAAACTAAATCCCATTCTTATTTATACCATATATGATTTTTGATTTCTGAAAATGTGTTAATGCAATGATCACTGATATAAGTTTTACCATTTGTTCTTGAAGAGTACCCATTTTCTCCATGACTTTGTAGACATAATGCAAATCGAAATGTACATGTAATATCATGTGCAGACAGTGGGTGAGAGGACAGGGCCCGGTAAAGGGTCCCCACCATAAACGAAAGTCTACTATCTGATTGTATCCACGTTTGCATCTGGGTTTGGAATTTTCCTGGGAAATACTAGTATTTCCAGGCTAGGCGGGGAAATAGTGGGAAATACCAGGGAAATACCTTGGCTGATACTCAGGAAATACCATTTGATGAAAATGCAATTTGAAGACCATGTAGAGTTAACCTTTATCATGAGGTACTTTTTACATTTGAAGGTTGATGGTAAAAATCTGACTCGGTTTTGAAAGGTTTAACTCATTTATAAATAATTGAAATGCCACAATGTAATTTTACCTGGGCTGTGGGCAGGGCACAAAATAGCCCCCTGAGAAAATGTTGGCCTATGGTAAAATGTACTAAAGGGGCAATTTTTTGGCAGAACTTGTTCAAAATAGCCCTCATATAGCCAAAAAAAAGTATTTTAACCCCTGGCTGTGGGGTCCTGGGCTGTAGGGTCCTGGGCTGTAGGGTCTGAAAACCTGATAAATAGGCCAATGAATAAAAAACATATGAATAAATGTTTTTTAACATTAATATCTCTGTCCAGTGCAGTTGTGCATAAATGTAATACTTTCTTAGCCAACATTGGTTAAACATGTCGTTTTTATCTCAATTACTTGTATAGATGACTTTAAGATGCATTTTAGAAAAGAAAGCCCCTGCCAGGGGGTAATAACTCTTTGTGCATTAATGTGTTATCCGCGTTTGTTAGTTAATTTTAATGATTTTCAAATGAAATAGCGCTTTTGGACCTGTGATTTTTTTTTAATTTCCCGTTTTGGCCAAAATTTTGCTTGGTGGTGTATTACAGATACAGATTATTACAGCTTCAGGAAATAATATTACCTGAAGCTTCATATAGCAGCTTCATAATATTTCCTGAGGCTTCATATTACAGCTTCAGGAAATGCCGGTAAACCCTGAAACAAATGTGAAGTATAATAATAAATCTGTATCTGTAATATTTATACTCCAACAAAACGGTGAAAAATGCATCCCGCCAGAGTTGACAAAGCCCGGAGCTAGATTTGATTAGTTACCGACTGGAGTTTTGTTGCTTAGAAAGTCAAGACTCAAGAGTGGCGTTTTTGAACTGGTCGAGCATTGGTTTGTTGACAATTTGTAGATGGGAGGCTGTTCCAGTGTGGACATTCTGGCTGGGAAAAAACTTGTGGAGAACATCTTGCTTTATTAAATAATTAAAATGAAAGATTATTTTGACCATAGAATTTTAAATATCGGTATATTTCTAAAAGATATTTTTAGCATATTTTCACAATTCTTCATAATTTTAAATTTTAAACCTTGAGAAAGAGTTCCATGTATCCCCAATCTCAAATCACATTCCAGAATAAAGCTGTGACTAGTATGATACCAACACCTCAACACATTATAATGTTGATGGGGGTACGGTACATAAGCAACTCATCTTGATTTTAAGATAGGGATAGGGGAAATGCGCTTTAATGCGAAAAGCGCACTAAAAAACTTTTTATCCCTCAGCACACAGTTTTTAAAAGTTGTCTTATTTTTTTTAAATGTCCATTTTTACCAACAATCAACAAATTGCATAATGGCAGAAGTGTTTATTATACACCTTGTTTAGTTTGAATTTAGTTTTAAATGAAAATAATGGTTTTAAAATTAAATGGGAAGTGTGTAAACATGGAAAAGCGCAACATAGCCATGTATTTGTGTTTATTTTTTTATCGCATGACATATTTTTGAACCAAAAAAGAACACTTTGCCTCAAAAACCAGACAGCACATTAAATTGCTATTAAAAAGCGTGAATTCCATATTTAAGATGATTCTTCTGGATTTATACGCCAATAAAACCTGATCCATTATGATTGGTTTGGTGCTATGATGACTAATCCACCTTCAACAATTATGCTATCACATCAGTTACATGAGTGAGACATGTGCAAGTTGGCTGCCAGACAACCTTTACAAGGATACTCATGCATGACTAGAATTAAACATTGCAACATTATTAGGCTACATGTATGTCTATCATGTACCATATGTAATAGTTTGCTGCTTGTGGCTGGTGAATCCCGGCCAAAATGTTGAGATGAGATGGTATTGAATTCATTTGCATACCATTTATATATTTAAT
Organism: Ophiura sarsii; assembly: GCA_035610835.1. Lineage (NCBI taxonomy): Eukaryota > Metazoa > Echinodermata > Ophiuroidea > Amphilepidida > Ophiuridae > Ophiura > Ophiura sarsii. Next base: position 18,652,772 of record CM069443.1, read on the forward strand.
TCATGTCTTGAGAAGTTTGAGCAGCAATTTCACTGGGTAAAAATACTTGAGGGTGAAAATTCCAAACTTGTGCTAGCAGTGTTTTGGCAGTATTTTAAAGGTAGATGACCCGATCACATTTTCGTAACACAGAATTATGTCAAACATACGGAGATTTTCATATCATATGAAAGCTTGTATTTTTCTCATCATCATACTGAAATTTGACGGCCTAAATCGGTATAATTACGGAGAAATCGATGAAATAACGTCGAATTACCGCGAATGGTGGTAACCACCGATATAGTTTGTGTACTACTCAATGGGTACAGTTCACAGCATCTTGTGCGTCTAAAATAAGAACCATTAGAGCTATGCAACTCAAACTTTGGAACACGACTTTTTTAAGGATGACCTTTCATGTAGAATAGAAAACTTCAAGTTGAAAATCGGAACATCTACCTTTAATAATGCAATTTCTAAAATATATTACTCTCGAGTAACATTTTTAAGGGTAAAAAAAAAAAAGGCATTGAAGCATATTTTACCCTTTTTATATAGGATGACTGAAAACAACGCTTGTTCTGTCACTGTTTTTCTTTTGTCTGAATTTGTCTAACTGATCCCACACTAGATCCCCTTTACAATTATTATTTATTGTAAGCAACAAATAGGGGTCTGACGGTGGTCACTCACCATGGGGTTCAAAGAGGTACAGGTCTGATCATCAAAGTTTATATCAAGATTGGTGGGATTTTCACTGTCAATTTATCATGGAACCACAAGTATAAATAGGGCTAGCACACTATTTATTTAATTGTTTAGAAGCTTATTCATTTTAAGTTAACTGGATTGATCTTGTAAAGAGAAAAAGATTGGTGGTTAAATGATCGAGATTGGTCGATGCAAAGTGAAATTATCGTAAAAATAGGGTTTGTCAAATCTTGGTTATTTTCTATGGGAAATCGTCAGAAAATAGGCTTTATAACCTGATCTGAAATGAAAAGGCATTTTGAAATCAAATTAAACAAAAAGTAGATGAGTTGGAGACCTATTTTTTTGGATTTTCTTTTAGAGTCTATTACATATAAACAAGAAATGAAAATTGCAATCCTTAGAAATGGCTAATTTTCGTAAAAAGTGTTGTCGAAAATGGCATATTTGGCCAAAAACGCCTATCCGCAAGCCCGAAAAATGACTAAGTACAAGTTAATGTATGGGCTTCATAGAAATGATACAAATTAATCAATTTACTGTATATTATGACTCATTTTCAGAATCTTGAGTCAAAATAACTTTCAAAAGACCTGTTTGTGCATTTAATCACTTGAGATTGTTAAAAAAAATAAAGAAAATGCTTCAAAATTGTCTTTTAACCATATTTGGTAATATGCAAATGAGCTTATTTCGCTCATTAAATATGCATTTGAATTATCTCGAAAAGGAAACAAAATTTGTTAAAAGGGTAAATTGCAAAAATTGAGTACTTGACTTGCGCTTTCTCAATTCTAGTGTTCACAGTGTATTCTTGAACAGCATTTATAAAAGTTGAAGGTTTGAAATATTTAAATGTCCATAGCTCCGCCTCCCCAGTGATATGCAAATTTTGAACATTGTCAGAAAAATTCGGACAATATTCAAGTTCCCATTGCATGTTGACAAACACAATTTTGACCAAAGATTTTCATGTGACACTTCATTGAACAGCACCCTTTTAGATTTTCTTACCTGCAGTGGCTCTATGTAAAACCCCATAGAGAATAATACACAGTAAAAATGAGTAACTGGTTTTCCTTAAAATGTGCTAAGTGTGCTACCCCTAGTATAAATATGCTTTATACTTGGATATGCTTCACATAATCCACTATAGTTCAATCAGTTTCAAATTGTCGAGAAATATGTGGTTTTATCTCTCCGTGCACAAAAGTTAATCAAAGCGAACATGCACGATGTTTGCTATACGCACATAATTTTTGCTGTACGGAGGGAGGCACACCAAGTAAGAGCTGATCAAACCATAATTTATCAAATCAGTTACATTTTGACAGCCCACCCCCACAGTGGTGGCACCAGCCTCAAAACATTTGGGGTGGGGGGAGGGCAAGAATTTTTTTTAGGGGGGCATGAACAAAAATTGCGCACATTTTTTGTGCCATTTTACGCTTAAATGGTCAAATTTGGTCTAATACTAACTAATTTGGTATGAAAAATGCGCGCTTACGCGCACAATTTAGCTGTTTTATGCTAAAATTGTTAACATTTGGTCAAATTAAACCTTTTTATGCTTAAATTGTCTATTTTTTCTTACTTTAGCTAAATTGATTTTTTTTTGGGGGGGGGGGGGGCAAGCATTTTTCTTGGGAGGGGGGGGGGGGGCAATTAGTCCTGACTAATTTGTGGGAACTGTGTGAAATGATCGAAACATTATTTTAACAGTAAATTGATCATTGATCATCCCCCTTCCCCTATAATATAAGGCTAATGAAATATGATACCAAGTTTCCCATTTCATATTTTTTCATGACTGAGTAGGGGACTATTTCATTATTCATTATTTTCAAATTTTCATTATCGGCTCTCAAAGTTAAGTGTGGAATGCTATATTTTGAGGCCCGAAACAAGTAAATAATGACCAGGCTTATTTATGACGGGACCCAGTGACAAATGACAGGTATAAATAAATTTGAACGTACACATGGTGGTGTTTGGTCGCTTCATACCAGGGTTCACGTGTACAGAACATAATAATTACACAAGAATTTAACAAATAAACCATTTTATCATGAAATTGAATTTATTTAACTAAATATATTTATGAAAAAACGAATTAAATTGACCATAAATGCCTTATTTCATTTATTTTGAAGTTGTCTATATAATGTAGTGTGCTACCCAGTGCAGGGTAGAAATATCCATTTAAAACCTAGTCTTTAAGTCAATGCTCCTGCCGTGTGGTAGTTAACAAATACAACATGTCTTGAGGGAAAGTAGTGCAAACTACTGGTCCCGCGGTGTTGGATAACTGGTGACTACCTCCCGACGCGGAGCGGAGGGAGGTAGTCACCAGTCATCACCAGTCATCCAACACCAATCGTAAAAAATCTTACGTTGCTCCCACGTAGGCTCGTAGTCGTAGGCCTATGCCTGCCTACACTACACACAGCGAGCCAAAAAGCGGCGGACTCAATTCCCCTAGCAGAAGAACAATATCATTAAAAGCCGTTTCCTAGTTCTTCACAATATTTGCTGCAAACCTTTACGGATTTTGATGCAGCATAATTATTCAAAAGAAGCCTAAAATCTGCATCTGTTTAGTTCGTGAATTTCTTCGGCAGATGTTTAGCAGACGACGCCATGTTTGTTGTTGTCAAGCAACCTCGTACTTGACGTCACCGTTTAACATGTACGTAATATTCATAAGCTTTAGAAATGATTCGGGTGACGTTGTTGATCAAACTCGAATTGATTCGGGTGACGTTGTAGTTCAAACTCTCGCATGTTTGGTAGTACAATAAACCTAAACAAACATTCGGTAGGTATTTTTATTTATCCGACTTGGTTAAAAATGAACCAATCAAAAAAGAGTATACCCTTATAAATATGTATGAGGTGTAATAATTCCGTATACACAACGCAGCGTTTCCAAAGACCAGTCAATCGATCCATCAGTAAATACGCTGGTTGATACCCATGAATTTTGTCTCACAGAACACACAAAGTGAAGCGTCTAAGGAACCAGCGTACGTACATTGGTAATTTATTTGAGAACCTGATGTTTCGATGCCTTGTATCGGCCGTGCCATCTAAAAAGTGCTGAAAAGGCATCTTTCGTGTGAAAGATCACATTAAAACAATCTTTTTTTTCTTTAAAGGTTGAAAAATATGAAATAATGAAATATGCGGAAATAATGAAATATTTTATCGACATTTTTTTCTGACCGGAGTCGGGAAACCGAACTTCCATTATATTAGCCTAACCGGATCTTCCTAGGCGTATTTTTGTGAATAAAACTATCAGAGTCCAAAAACGGGTCAATTTTGGTGTGTTTTTTTTTTGGTTTTTTGGGGGGGGAATCAGGCTGCATCAAACCCGGTCGATGCACTGACGTCAGACAAGCTGATTCTGCTAACTGGTCAACTTGAAAAACTTAGGATTTTCTATAGGTTTCCCCCCCCCCTCCCCGTCTGCTCATTATAAGCATATTCATGATATTGGTGCAAATCGCATCACACACAGGCTAGGAAATAAGGACCAGGGGCCACTTTTAGAAAAAAAACGGCCTCTGGTTCACTGGGTTTTGTCATGAACCAGGGGCCGTTTTGGTGGAACCAGGGGCCGTTTTTATAAAATACCATTTCAACTCATTTACACAGTTAGTCTGCAGGCCTTCACGTTTGAGGCGTGCGAGTGCGATCGCATGCCTGAAATGGTTTTGAGAAGAGCGATTTATCGCACGCCTAAATTTTCACTGATTACTGTAGTGCACTTGAGCAGAAAAATGATTTTTAATGCGGCAAATCATCAAAATCCAGCGATTGAAAATTTTTCGTAAACAAGAGCGCTATTTATAACTCGTAACCAAACTCATTAATATTCATACAAATCTTGATGACCTTTGCCCCGTACAGTAATTTAGACGACTCGCGATGCCCGCGCATGTATATCACACAAAATAAAGCAGCTGAGAACCATTTTTTCGCTCATTCATTCACACCGTTCAATTGATGTTTGGGATTCCCCTTTCCTACGTACGAAAGACACGGTAGAAAATGTACATGTCTGCACAATAACTAGACGGTACAAAATTGAATGCCACGCCATTTGTGCAGTTTGTTTTGATTCCACGATCCCAGTTCTCTCAAACCAGGTCTGACAACGGGCGCCAAAATGGTGAAATTATAGGCGCCCATACTCTTCATTTTTTGCCAATACGGGCGCGTTTTGCCGTCCGACGGGCGCTGAACGGCGCCTGTCGCCAGCTTATTTCCTTGCTTGATCACACATCCCAATGAGCAGTGAATCCCAGGTGATTTGTCTGCAAAACTCAGATGTTTGACAGAGTCCAAGACAAGTTTAGGCCCTTCACATTCACAATTGATTTTGAGTTTCCTGTTACGCGCCCCCGTCAAAAATTGACAATGGGAAACAATCTAATTATTTTATGTTATTAATTATTTTGCATCTTTTCCTTTTAAAATGACAGTTTAATAACAAATCTTGTATTTTTTCTTTTACCTTCAGGGTGATTAAACCAACATTAACGACATATTTGTAAATCATAATGATAAAAGCAATCATGAATTACATGTAGGCATTATGTAGGTGTATCGTGAATAAAACCAGTAAAACACCAGTGCAAAGTCAAACGGGCACAATATTTTGCGACATCAGTTTCAACCACAAACATGGAAATAAAGAAAATAATATTTATTATTAATTAATAATTAAAAGTGACCTCATCACTTTTTTTAAACCTCCAACAGGAAACTCAAAATCAATTGTGAAGGGCCTTGGTACATTCTGAGACTGATTGTCAATGGGACTTTTAAAGCTAAGCCTACAATTTATTTATAGGCCTAGCTACGAAATGAAGCACAGACAGTCCACATCGGATTTTTACTGTAGCGGGAATAGGGTGATCGAAATTCAAGCCAGTATTTCTTGGAAATAGAAACAGGTTGAGTGAGATATTTAACCAATGTATACATATTACTTGAACATAAAACATGATATCTGAACTCTGAAGAAGCAACGGTTTGACTAATTTTATTCAGAAAAGTTGAAGAATAGTGATGAAAATCCCTGAGGTCGACTCATATGAATTCATTCCATTATTATAGCTCTTATTATCATACAGAGAGCTAGGAATAGGATTCAGAGCTACAATTTGTTAATGATCTATCTTATTTATATAGTCATTATTCGGCAATCTTCCATTTTAGAGGGATAAATTGATTGACGGAATAACCCGTATACTTCATGAATTTGATTATTGCCAGTATCATCGGTATGTACAGTCAATTAATGATTGAAGTATACGGTTTATTCTGTCAAATCAATTTAACCCCCTAAAATACAGGATTGCCAACTATTCTATAGCCTTATAGGTCACCCCGGTCATCCGGGTATTTTTGTTATTTGCCGTTGACAACAAAGCAAAACGTTTTAACACATCAATTTCTACGCTCTACTCAACCATACACACGATCTTTCCTACTGATCGTGTGAGGCTGTGGAAGCGACTGTTGTTTACATCAGCAAACGCCAAGGGCATGTGACGTCACTCCGGACCGACCTAAACTAAGGCTAATCTGCCTAGATATAAATAACCTAGTGAGTCAGAGTCCCAGCCAATTGAAAGGGTCAATACCAAAAAAAGGTCAAATTAAAATATAAAAATCATGAACAATAGCAGAAAGTAAATATCTCAGTATTAAATCCTAGCCAATCCAGGCTATATGATTGATAGATACTGTAGAAAGTACACTACTATCAGTCCCACACACATACCCACCTTTTATAAGCTTCCGACTTGGCTTCTTAACTTCCGCAAAATACCTGCCCACTTTCCGAATTCACTGCCAAACCTGATCGGAAACCCAGCTTATTTGGCAACCGATACATAGGTTCAGATGTTTTTAGAGAACATCTACAACCTAGAAAACCTCCTGGATTACATCGATCTATCACAAAACATTAAAAATAACGAGTGTTTTTGTTTTCATTACCTTCCTATTCTCGTCCAAAATGTGTCAGTGTTTTCATTACGTTGGAAGACAGCTGCTCAATGTCACTGAGTTGCCAGATCGTTATCACTCGAGCGGCGAGACAGAATGACTGAAAATGGATTGCTTCCGAAATCCCTACTCTATCAATTAGAGGCTAATTGCATAGTAATTTAGGATTTAGGGACCGTTCATACATGTAGGCCTATGGTGGAGGGGGCGTTGGGACAAATTCGAGACTTGTACGTAAAAATTACCTACCGCCCCCCACCCCTACAGCTGAAACCAACAATTACATGACCTCCCCCTGCTAACCAGTAGCTTTTTATACAGCCCCCCCCCCCCCCCCCCGAAAAAATCAACTTGTCAATATTTAGATAAGGTTTATCGCGAATCAAAAAAAACCCATTGATTATCCTTTTCTGTTGCATTGTGGGATCGCAAAAGGGCAAAATCTGCCCCGTTCTGGATCCCACAATGCATCAGAAAAGGATAATAATGGCATTTACACCACAAAATAACTCTAATTAAATAAATTTAATTTGAAATTGACTTAAGTGAATTCAATGGGCAGGCTTTGTTTCGTTGGTACTTTCACTGAATTTCAAATGTAGCTAAAGGGTCATTAATATTCAGTACTAAAGTCCGAACAACAATAAGGTTCTATAGGCCTATAGTACGAAGGTTCTATAGTCCGAAAATGAAAAAGGTTCTATATTACAAAGGTTCTATGGTCCGAAAATGAGTAAGGTTCTATAACCCGAACATGAAAACGGTTCTCTAGTCCGAAAACTATGATCCTATACTATAATCCGATTATTGAAAAAGGTTCGGTAATCCGAATCCTTAAAAAGGTTAGTCCGAATATTGAATAAGGTTCTTGAATCCGAATTTAAAAACAAAAAGGTTCTTTCTCAGCGGGCATTCAAGTACTCAACCATATTTCAACGTTGAATCAACGTTGAAATATGTTTGCGTTGTTGAACAACATGATTTCAACATCTTCTCAACGACACGTTTTGCTTTGTTGAAGTAACGTTTAATATTGACGTTGATTCAACGTTGTTGAATGGAGTTGTAAAAAATCATTTTTACAACAATCAGTTGAGCTAATTTGCATAGTTTTACTTAGCCGAGTAAATTATGCCAATTAGCTCATTAGCATAATTGCAATGGTACAAAAATGAGCCATGATGCTTATTACCATTGCAATCATGCTAATGAGCTAATTGGCACTATTTATTCATTGACACTTATTATTTTGTTTAAATTAGTCGATTCATTTGTTAACATTGAATGTATATTAATTTGATTTGGTATAGGCATATTTTTGTCATCGAATGCATAACACGGCACTACCTTAGGGAAGTAATTGTTCACAAATTTAATGCACACTAGAATTCGCGGTTCGTGGGTTGGGCGGTTCTCGGGTTGGGAGTTTATGGGATGTGTATCACAGGTGCCATTAATATTCCAAATCCCCATAATACAGGAACCTCATGTTCCCCATGTGCATATCCATGTAATTCAGTACATGTGTTATTAGGCCTTAGGGTTTTATATTGGAGTCTTAGTTCAGAGGTCTTTTAGTTAAAGGGACATTAAGTGGTGTTGAAAAGTTTAAATGTTTAAAAATTTACTTCAGAATTCAAGATGAACATTAAAAATCGCCATTTTTGTTGTTTCTACTAACAAAAAACACAGCAAAACTAGATTAAAACAATATCATCGCTATTTATTGAAAAACGCCCTCTATGCATATATGGTTCGCGTTATGTATCACGCGTACTGCACGGGGATACTGTCGGACGTAAAATGCTGGTCCCGCGGGATAAGCATTTTTTGAATCGACGTTTTCTTGTACAAAGAGAGCTGATTTTTCTTAATCCTTATAGGTGTAAGTTCATACATGTAATACAATTATAAAAATAAACTAATCTCAGTTTTTATCATAATTGAGGGCGCTGCCTCCAACACATCTCTTAGTGTCCCTTTAAGTTAGGGTCTATCGTCATGACTCATGATCATCTGTGCCCAGTCTTGAGAACTGTGTGTCGACATTGATTATTCCTCTGTATAAAGCATGCATGTTTGCGCACACCGATATCCATGTAAAATTCCCATTTATATAACAGACATCCCATGATTGGCCTAGGGCCTATCCGAATTGCTATAGTGTTAAACTACAACTTTACACTGTACACACTCGCACGCTGAAGGTCTGGGTTTGATTCCTGGCGCATGCAGACTGAAGCCCCCATCCATCATTTGACTCTTTTAATTTCATCCTGATCATGCATGCATAGTTTAACTCATAAAAACCGGGACAAAACATGCCCGAAAGTTAAAGATATAATTGGAGCCAAATGTTTGCTCACACCATCCCTTTATATTTATACATGTCCCTGTAACATTCCCATTCATATAGGGCCTAAAAGACATCCCATGATAGGCATGATGAGGGCCCGTTGTGACCTGCGCGCATAGATGGGTCCGCGATGGGATGTTGAGGCACTGACATCATACCACGCAATTCGCAATCACTTTAACAATAACATGTTTAACACATAATGTGTTCCTGGATGAAGGCCTACGGTTTACGCTCCCAGTTCCTTTATTAACCCTAACCCGCCATCTAACCCTTTTACCTCCTGATCATGCATAGTTTAACTCATACAAAAACACGCCTGGGAGTTAAAGTTAATTGGAGTCCTTTTTCCGGGGGGGGGGGGGGGGGGGGGGGGTATTACTCACGTATATTGGCCATACGGGTATGTGCGGCTGTCAAGACTCCTTTTTCACGCCTTTCGGCCGCTCCGTAAGACCCCCTTTTTCATCCACTGGCAGTTCCGTAAGACCCCCTTTTCATCCATTAGCAGTTCCCTTAGATCCCAAATTCAGTTCATAAGGCAACATTTTGCCTAAAATTCAGTTCATAAGACACAATTTTGTATAAGAATTCAGTTCTCTAAGACCCCAATTTCGGCGACCGTTCAGTTCGGTAAGCCCCTGTTTTGGTGCCGTGCGGCTGTCAAGACCCCTTTTTCACGCCTTTCGGCCGCTCCGTAAGACCCCCTTTTTCATCCACTGGCAGTTCCGTAAGACCCCCTTTTCATCCATTGGCAGTTCCCTTAGATCCCAAATTCAGTTCATAAGGCAACATTTTGCCTAAAATTCAGTTCATAAGACACAATTTTGTATAAGAATTCAGTTCTCTAAGACCCCAATTTCGGCGACCGTTCAGTTCGGTATGCCCCTGTTTTCAGACTGCCCAGCTATGGCACGCCACAGCGGACAAAACCATGTTGAGATTTCTCACTCACGCCGAGTTCCACACACTACCTATCGAGTTTGACTCGCCCTTATCAAGTTCAACACGCTATATGTCGAGTTCAACACGCTATATGTCGAGTTCCACACACTGTTATCGAGTTTCACACATTGTTATCGAGTTTCACACACTGTCAATCAAGTTCCAAACGCTATGTCGAATTGCACACACGGCTAATCGAGTTTTCGCTATTATGTCGAGTTTCACACTACCATCCCATCGAGTTTCCCTCGCTATTTGTCGAAAGTCACCCACTGTATACCTAGTTTCCGGGCTAGTTTCACACGCTCCCCGTTGATGTGTCACACACTGCTTGTCGAGTTGTACTCGCTATGTCTAGTTTCAATTAAATACACGCGCAGCATATCGAGTTTCAACTGACTACACCCGCTACATGTCAAGTTTCGACTGACTACACGCGCTACATGTCGAGTTTTAACAACTCGCGGTCAGATCCCTGCGAGACCATGATTTTTTGTTAACTTGACAGATAGCGAGTGGACCTTGATAGGTAGTGTGTGAAACTCGACACATACCGGGGGTAAAACCTAGTAGACAGTATGTGAAGCTCGACATATAAGGGGTGAAACTCAATAGGCAGTGCAGTGTAAAACTCACATATAGCGAGTGAAACTCGATAGGGGGAATGAGGAACTCAACACACAGCGAGTGAGAATCGATAGCCCGTGTGTTAAGCTTTACATACGCGTGTGAAACTTGGTATGGGCGAGTAAACTCGCTAAGTAGTGTGTGAAACTCATAGATTTAAAATAGAGATCCAGTATGACGCCGCCATTTTGAAACCATCATGGGGACAAAATTGGAGGTATGTCGGTATTTTCCGTAAATGCTCGTGAGCATTCGGAAAGTGTCATTCTTTCCGCGTATTTCAAACCAGGGTCCAACGCGTACGCAGTCACTGCCAAAAATAACGCGGAGATTAGTGCGCGATCAACGGTCCGACGCTTCACTTTGGGTTTTCTGCATCACGATAGGCACGGAAACCGGGACATTAACTTGCAACGGACACGGTGCCAGTAGGCCAAGTTTAATATTACGCAGGTCTAAGTTAACCTTAAATGTCACTATTGAATCTCATACAAGCGAGTAAGTTATCAAATGATTGAAAAACCACTGTGCGGCCCTGGACCGTACAATTTATATTACAGTGATGAGTGTGAACTTAGAGAGAAGTACGGTGTTTCAGATTAGCTGCCATGTGAACTTTTATATAAATGTATGGAGGGACATAGAAGAATTTCATGATGGGTCGTTCTTTAAAAGCGGCCAACGAATGTATGAGGGAAAGACTATTAGTATTAAGAAGCGAATATACTTTTAGTCCACTCCAGTAACCAAAGATAATGATAAGTCCATTTTTGAAGCTTATCTTACCGAAAAAGGTCAATGATCAGGATGAAGACCCAAAGTCGCTAAATACATTATGGGTCTGGATATGGAAAACGTTTTTCTAGTAAAAATGTTGAATTTTGCGCCGTCGAAGGAGACCCAGCCGGAAGAGTGAGCGCGTGCGCAACTCAACACTCTCTATCTGACCAAAGACGGTCACTTTCTTTGATCATGTTGATCTGACTATAGGATCCAAACCTTTTAGTAGGAACACAAAAAACGCCCCGCACAACAGGGTTAAAGCTAATCACGGACAAACTGCGCAAAAATAAATTCGGAATTAGTTATCAATCGCTGTATGATTTATGTTTCAAAATATCATACACACATTCGAGATGTACCGAAATGTATAATCCCACAATGCAATTACGTTTATACAACGAGCCAAAGGTTTCATGACAAAGCCCATTAAAATTGTTGATTAGGCCGCCCCCTTAATATTACTTTTACCTTTAACATTTTATAACCCTTTTAACACTTTCCACGCGGCAGGCGTCTGCAGACGACAATCCAAAATAGCATAAAACATTTCAAAAATGTCAACATTATTGAATGTCATTTACCATATTTGCAATAATCATGTGAAATGCATTCAAATAAGTACAAACGTGCCTAGTATTATTTGTTCAGTTATCCTTGGGATACACTGAAAGGTAGGAAAGGTTTCTGAAAAATCTGTTTTGTACCGTGGTTAAACCAATAGCCGCGTGTGAGGGGTTAAAACACTAAACAACCATTCTCGATTTTCACCCGCAAGAACACCGAATCCCAACGGTTCAAAATAATGTAATTCATGTTGACAAAACATGTATAGACGAAAATGAAATTCATTCTGCTCTCGAGTCCTACCAAACCCAAATAGGACTACCATACATAATTATTTACAATTTCCAAAGGCGGAAGGAGGAATTGATCCTCTCGCTTTTGCTGATTGAATGTGTTGGCCTATTACTGTATTTGTTTTATTTTGTTTTAATTTGTGATGTCTTATGCCCCGGCCCCTGATCTCAGGCCTCCCCTACCCCCATTACAATTTACATGTCACTGGGGGGGGGGGGGGGGGGGGACATGGTCATGTCGTGTGTCGCAAAATAAGTTTAGAAAGGCCTATTATTTTCTGCTGTGGACATAATTATATTCGCGGTACCGTACAGCGATAATACTATTATGACATTCTGTGATGTAGGCCTATGAGAAGCCGATTAAATAATTATGATATTATCTATACATTTATCATACTCTCCCGCACCGTCCGCGCTACACTTTTACCAATATTCAAATATATTATAAAAAACAATGTTTTTTCTTTCTTTGTATTTATAACTATATACTAGGCCTATATGATAATATTACCAAACAAAAGTACATGAAAGTGTCAAAATGATCTCTTCTAGTGTTAGTGATTAACATGACACTAAAGAAAATTAAAAAAGGCCTCAGACTCAGAATTTGAAGGGAAAATAGCCAAAAAGAATTCAGCTAGAAATCATGTTTGTTCTAGTGGACTAATTTCAAAAACATTCCAATGGCATAGGACCAGCCCCTTAGACCACTATACTCGCGATTCACGCTCACAATGTTACTCAACATGACAACATGTTGGGCCTCCTCCCCTGAAAACGTGATAACGATTTATTTTCAAAAAAATTCTTACATTTATGTTTTGACAAAAATGGCCTTCAAGGTTATTACGATAATCATGATAAAAGTCATGAAACCTTTGAACGGTATGAATGAGCAAAATGTATTTTGTTTAAAACATATGAAAAGTATGCTAAAGCATCAACATTTAAATAATCAAGGCGCAACTATGAGGAGAGTGATTTGAACTACGAAGCATAAATCGATGGGCCTGAGTGACGGTTTCTCGGGCTGCTTTGGACCGTCAACATTATACAGCGGCGGTATACAAAGTAATTTGAAATTAAACTTTTGATCAAAACAGCATCGGACCACAGTTATTACTGCTCACCGCCGGTGTAGCGCGGTAATTACCCTGGTTCAAATATGGCGTCGGTGTGACGTTCACGAAACTTATACGCAGTGGTACGCGAAGTAGCCTGGCGCGAAAGCACACGCGACGATTGCGTTTTACGCGGAGAGAGACACGGCTCCTGTACACGCACGATGCTGCATTCGTTCTTTTCCGTGCAGTTCCGGAACTTACCGACATACCTCCAATTTTCCCCCCATGGTGGGAATCCAAAATGGCGCCCGTTACACGTAAAGAGATAGGGCAAAAAAAATCGTCTGGATTCTCCTTTATAATTCTGTGGTGAAACTCGACATATAGCGTGTGGAACTGGATACGGGTGAGTAAATCTCGATAGGTAGTGTGTGAAACTCGGCGTGAGTGAAAAATCTCAACATGGTTTTGTACGCTGTGGCGTGCCATACCCAGCCGCACACCCCTACCCTCTTCACTATTCCAGTACCCCCGGGCCCTTTTCTATCTTTGTTAGCCACCGGACGGCTTCCTTTTACCCGCCCCATGAAAAGACCAGGGCCGTAAGACACTTTTTTCAAAGGGGGGGCGTTTTCCCCCAAAAATCACGGGAAGATTTGTGTGAGTGCAATATGCGCGCGTAGCGCGCGAAAATCTTCGAATTTGCACCTATTTTTTGCACGATCGAGGTACATTTTGGCTCTAAACAAGCTTGTAGCAAAGAATATTGCATTTTGGGAGGACAAATGCGCGCGTAGCGCGCGAAATTTTTTCATCTGTGTACAAATTTTCCGGGGAAGATTTTCAAAGGGGGGGCGATCGCCACCATCGCCCCCCCCCTTCCTACGGGCCTGAAGACCCAGTTTGCGCCACGAACGCGTTACGCACCTTACGGTCTGCGCCATTACGCGTGCGCCGGCAAACGCGTGCGCCATGTTTTGTTTTGTTTGCGCGTAGTTACAGTTTGTTGTCTACGTGGGGCGATGATCCCTGTGCATAGCGATTATATGGGCAGATAGGCAGGGATCTGCACCCGAAGTCATTGGACGGACAGACAAACTCGCCACAAATAGTATTTAGATACGTTGTATATAAAAAACATTCATCAAAGCGTCAACGCCGCCCTTTGTACAGGTTTTCCCCGGCTGCCAAGGAATGACAATGCGTTAAAGCTTCATCAAGCACATTTTTAAGAAGAATTCAACAAAGTTTCAGCTAAATTTCTACTATACATGTATATCAACTAGTCAACTACATTGTATACATTATATCAACCAAATTTCAACTATATCACCCAATTTTCATCTACGCAACCAGAATTCAACATTGAAATATGACGTTGAATCAACATTGAAATCTATCATAGTTGATGTCAACTTCCAAATACAATGTTTTCAACGACATTTCAACGTTGATACAACGTTGTTACAACGTCATTTTGCCCGTTGGGTTAGTCCGAATCTTTAAACGGGTTCGATAGTCCGAATCTTATCATACCCTGGTCTTTAGTCCGGATGGGTAAAAAGGTCCTCTAATCCGACAAATAATTTTGAATTTTAATTCACTTAAATACTAACACTTTCCGATTCGATTCTTATTTTATATAGCTTCTTTAAAAAGATCCAAAATGAGCTTTCCCGTTATCTATCTAGAGGGCACACTGCGAAGTACTTTATTTCAAATTTCGGATTATAGAATATTTAGGAAAAGAACAGTGAAACCTTTTCGGACTAGAGAACCCGGTTGAAAATTCGAACTATTAGAACCTTTTTTTAAATTCGGACTATAAAACCCTTTTAAACTTTCGGATTAGAGAACCCTTTATCAGTTTTCGGACTATAGAAACCTTTCAATATTCGGATTAAAGAACCTTTCTAATATTCGTACTATAGAACCTTTTTTATTTTCGGACTAGAGAAGTTTTGACCAATGAAAAAACACCCTATTTCATTTTCGGACTATAGAACCGTCGGATGTTAGAACCTTTTTTATTTTCGGAATAGAGAACCCTGTTTAATGAGTGAGGTGCAATTTACAAAAATATACAATGTTGATAACTGACAGGACTTTATGGCTATTCATTGAGCAGTGTGAGCGGACCCACCACTTATGTGCTTTAATTATTCCCATAATTGCTTTTTGCATGTCTAGTTTGTTGCCAACGCAAGGTATACAATTTCAATTCATGAAACACTACAAGAAAGGAATACAGAAATACTAGCCGAATCGTTACCATTGGAAGTTAATGACTATGTTCTATATTTTAGTGACGTTTCAAAACTACCACGATTGGGTTCATGATCAGACAGGCAACATTCATAGTGATACTGCGGCGGTTATGTCCCGGGTTTTGTAATGGCCCCTAGAGTAGTGCGGGTGATATAGTACACTAGTGAATTGTGAGTAATCCCTTCTAACATGTTTAGTTAATTAGTTTGTGTGCGCATCTACAATAAGTTATTCAATAACCAAAGTGAATGAAGTCCGAAAATGACCATTGCCAACTCCAGGTCAAAAATATTGTTTTTAGTTTTGGCAAAACACTGTAACTCGAAAATTGTCTTTTTGGAGGCGGGGCAACGGCCTTCGCCTCCTTTATGGGTAGGTTTTGACATATGGGAAAACGACATCTTACCTACGGTTTACATGCTACAATAAATCCCTTATGTTTTACGTATGTCACACTACATAAAAACAGATCCTCTCTGTTGTAGCGCATTACTATCACCAATGAGTGCTACTGACCTTTTTCAACTAAACCTTGTTTAACTGTGGTTTAATGTGTGCTTTGACAGGTTTTATATGTATTGGGCTACCTTTTGGCATTGGCTTGAGATATTTTAGGCTACATTTGTGATGTTGTCTGGCAACACTGCATATCTATCTGATCAAATAAAAGTTGTTTACACCAGGGAGGTGTCTGTTTACACAGCTGCGGGCAATTCATGGACTGTAAAGGACCAGCAATAATTACATCTTGATTGAGTGCCTAAGATTAAGTGCTTTAACAAAATCAACGTTTTTTTTTATTGTTTTAGGAAAGTTTTAAGACAAAATATGAAAATAACGTGTCTTTATTGATATAGTTTCTCGTTTGAACGGTGGAAATCGGTTGGAGATTAATAAAGTTACCGAATTCTGATGTTAAAAGATATGGAATCAATTACATGCAAAGGGTATATTTTGCGACGTTATTTGTTCACGATGTTGTCCCAAGTAAATATTGTTGTACGAATTCACTGTGTATCAAATATTCATTGGACTGTATTCAAATATTCATTTGAATTTAAAAAGTGATGTTTTGTTGTTGTTAATTAACAAAAAAAGGTTATATGAACATCTGTAATATGTACTTATTGTTACTGTTAAAATAATGCTTAAGGATGTATAAACAATAACATTTTTATATACAGAACTAAATAGAAATACGCAAATTTATTGGTTGTAGACAATCTTTAACAAGCCACTTCACTTGACGTTCCAAGTTACAGATTGAAACAATCATGATCAAAATCATATTTGTTAGACAACATTTCAACTGTTGTGCAACCAATCTGTTTTCAACCCTTAAAAACCATAAAAACACATATTTTCAAGTATAATGCTCATATAGATTCATAAAACTTGTGTCTAGAATAATTATATTCACGCTTTATGATCAGAAATGTAAATCTGCAAGAAAATCTACTTTCTTTAAAAACACTATGCTTATAAGATCAATATACTATACCTTTAAGCATAGCAGAAATAAAGTACCTTTTAAAGGCAAGCTACCACTTTGGGTTTCTAGCCATACCCAGTTCTCTTGGGGAATTGACAAAGTTACAATTTCTCCATTAGACTGTCAGTCACCAGGTAACAGGTTATGACCAATTTATCTGTGGTAAAATGCCAACGTGATAAACCAGCTCTAAGATGTAACATATTTGATTCCAAAAGCCTTAATGTTTTTACTCGTCAACATTGTCCTGACTTTTTATATATAGTATTATCAACATTAGTTAGTGATTTCCATTCATGTTATATTGATAAATAAAACTTATGACATAACCACTCATTTTGTTACCTATATCACACTCTGCTGTCTGTTTCTTTAAATTTATATGACCCGCCTCTTTTCCTTTTTAAAGGAATTTTTATTGAGAAATTGAGCTTTAAAGTTTACATGAATGCATTTTTTATATTTGAAGAGCTTTGTTGCAAAAGGGCTATGGTGCATTTTTGTTTGATATAGAAATGTATAGGGAAAAATCATATGTTTCAAGGAAACAAAGTCATTTTTTTCAAAAAGACCTACATCTCATTGTAAACAGCCATTGAAATTGTTGTTTTGTTGCAAAAGGGCCTGTATCCAGAATTAAATCGGGATACAGGTCCTTTTGCAACAAAACAACAACTTCAATGGCTGTTTACAATGAGATGTAGGTCTTTTTGAAAATTTGTGAAATTATTCAGTTGTAATGAAAACATGAATATGCGGGGTATTTTTGTACCTTTCTACACATTGATATTCGGTTTACATAGGCCTATAATGATTATTTTGAAGATTACGAGTTATAGTGTTTTGCAAAAAATACATTGAATTCGATTTTTTTGGGGCAAAACACTGTAACTTGAATACAATGGCTGTTCACATATTTATTTTGTTATTTTCGATTTATATCCATACATTTTATCTCGATTTTTATTTATTTACATACACAATGCAATGTTAACAATCATTAAAATGCTCTATGTGTATATGGGTGTGTGTACAAACACTGTATGTATCTCATAGATAGCTGTCCTTGAATATAAACAGTTTTATGGCAAAACACTGTATCTCACTGAGTTACAGAGTTTTGCCAAAAAAACCGCGCAATTATTTACACGCACATGCACTCGATACAGTGTTTTGCAAAATAACATTCGTAATGCACTTATCAATTGCAGCCCCGGCCCCGGGGGACCCGGGGATAGCGGGGATTAGGGCCGGGACGTACAAATTGCCGATGTGACGTCCCGGCTACAGTCGTGTACGGTCCCCGCAGGGCGGGGCACCACTTTTTGTACGCCCCCGCTACAGTCCCGGCCCCCCATGGCCGGGAAAAAGTGTACGCCGGCGTACGGTCCCGGCCCCCCATAGCCGGGACAAAGTGTACGACGGCGTACGGTCCCGGCCCCCATAGCCGGGGCATAGTGTACGCCCCGGCTACGCCCGGCCTCAGACAGCCGGGCCAATATTAGCGAATCGTTATTATGTTACACGGTTTCATGATTTACCGTTGACTTCTATGGTTTTGTGAATAGTTTTAAATTATACAGTGCTCCAGAACAAAACTTACCAGAGGCCTAAAACTAAAAATACAATGTTGGCATGATCTATCTCAGTTTGTTGTCAACCAGAAATGAATCGAGTCAAAAAAATCACTTTATGGATGTCATATTGTGTAGCTTTATTTTTGATATATCATGCGTACCCAATGGCAACATTGGAAAGTTTTGATCCAATTTATTTATTATGAACAAACAGTAGGCCTATTTAAGTTTTAAAAATGAACCGAAAACATGATGATTGATCTAGCTAATTGACTTGGGAGGGGTATTTTGGACCTTCTTGGGGACTTGGGAGGGGGAATTGAGGGTGGGGGCTCCCCCTCCCTGACTTACGGGCCTGCAAGTAGGTAGGTGTTGTCTATCTGTCCGGGCCCTACCATGTACATTATTCCAGGCAAAAGCACTATATGGTCAAATTGTACTAAGTTTACCGTATAGTAGTCATGGTAGTGAAAATCCAGGCATTGATCAATCGAGGTGACTAATTTTAAAGTTTAATATAGTGCATGTCTGTATTTTATATCTCTATGCACCGGTGTGGATGATATGTACCTTAGCGTACATCCCCGCTATGTGTGCGTACACGGTTTTTACACCCCGGCTATACCCCGGGGTGTACATTTTTTGTACCTTAGCGTACGTCCCCGCTATGTATGTGTACACCCTGGCTATGCCCCGGGGTGTACATTTGTGTACCCTAGCGTACGCCCCCGCTACAATGCCCGGCCTATTTTTTCAGTAATGTACGTCCCCGCTATGCCCCGGCTACACGCCCCGGCTAGCGGGGGCACGTTTTGTACGCCCCGGGTATACGTCCCCGCATAGCCGGGCCATGTTTTTTGTACGTTGGCGTACGGTCCCCGCATAGTCCCCGCCATGCCCCGGGTCCCCCGGGGCCGGGACTGCAATTGATAAGTGCATAAGTGCATACAAACAAGGAGTTATTAACTATGATAAAGGGAGCGTGTGTGGTCAAGACGCCGGTGCTCACGATGCACAAAGGTTGTGAGTTCGAGCCCCACTTCGGCCAACATGTTTGTATCCTTGGGCAAGGTACTTTAATTAGTCTCAATTGTCTCGTGGTTCAGAAGTCACGTATATGGTGGTCTCGTGTATCGGAAGTGCAATAATCCGAGCACGTTAAAAGTCACAGACTTCTTCGTAAAGAGTAGGGGATCATCCCGGTCTGTGTTGAGTATACTCACTCCTAGGTTACAGGAAACAGTTTCCTACGGGGAACAGTTGGTGAAGTACAGTTTATCTGCGAATACCGACTTAACCGAAACAGAAACAGAAACAGAAACACCTTGATACAACACCTGATGAGTGTGCTATCTCGAAAGAGCACTTTCGAGGAACTTGAGAGCTTCAGAAACAGTAAAACACAAATCCTACAGCTTAAAGGTATATTATGTGATCTTTCCAGGGAACGCCCTCAACATCGAAAAAAAAATTGAAAGCAGATTTTCTTGCAGATTTACATTTCTGATCATAAATCATGCATACATTCCAAGTTACAGGGCGATACGATTCTTAATTACTTCAAAATCATGGTTTTAGAGTGAAAATAAACTGTCGGGATTCCGACACAGTTTATATTTTTCACTCTAAATTCACTCGAAAACCATGATTTTGAGGTAACTAGGAATCGTATCGCTCTATAAGTATAACTTGGAATGTATGTATGATTTATGATCGGAAATGTAAATCTGCAAGAAAATCTACTTTCTAAAAAAAATCATGAATAGAGGGCGCTCTCTGGAAAAGATTACATAATATGCCTTTATTATATCTATGTTCAGGGCCTGCTATGTTCAGAAATAGAAACAGCGCGCCCAAATTGTTGACAAATGATTTTATCTCAAAAAGTCCACTTACGAGTTTACAGTGTTTTGCCAAATTAGGTGGGGGGGGGGGGGGGTGGGGGGGGGGGCGGGAGTGACGTTATCCTCAAAACCGGCCGAAACAAAATATCGCATGGTCAAAATCAGAATGTCATGCCGACGGGAGCTCGTGTGTACCGACGGGGATATTTCAGGGGGGGGGGGGGGGGGGGCGCACCGGGCCCCCTGGGTACGCCCCTGAACGCCGTAAAACCAAAGATCGACCCGCTTCCGTATTAGCTCGTAGGTGATTTTTAGGTGAAGTAATGTCAGCTCTGTAAAACTGAAAACTCAAATCCCGTCGGATAGTTGATGTAGCTAGAAAAGAAGCAATATTTATGAATAAATGAATTATATAATCCTTTTGAAAAGTCAAATGAATTACTATTATAGAAAGACTAATGATAAATAATGTGATGACAAGTTGTATGGAACGATTGAGCGACATATTGTATAATTTATTTACTTATAGGCATATTTGACCTGTATTATCTAATACAAATAATCACCAAGTAGCCGGCGTTTCTTCGAAAACAAAAGGGTTGGGTTATTTTGTGTACGGATACACAGATGATGCTCCAGTGATACTGAGATACAGTCATACATCTATTTTGCAACGATTTTACATTGTAACTCGTATTTCAGACAGAAACAGAATGGCTTACCCAGGACAACCAGGAGTTGTAAGTTTACTTGACGTGTAGTGTGTGAAAGCATACATCGGTGCCGGAACCCCCCTGCGAATTATATTTTTAAAGGCTAGACTGCACATCATGACTAGTCGCAGTAACATGTGTCTCAGGACTTAGTTAGTACTGAGTCACAGAACGTTACTATGATGTGACTTCAGTATTTAAGCTTTAACGAGCCCAAAATTTACAAAGTAAAACTTCTGCAACTCCTAGCATTGTCCAAAACCATTCTTACTCACCCACAATGACATGGCTGTTTAGCTAAGAATCACAGAATTTGTTTGAACTTATTGATTACAACGATATTACACTTACATCTGATAAAAATAGTAATTTAAATCCACTTTTATGCCGATTCGGGTCGGCTAAGTTCACTTTCGAAGATACTAAAATCTGCGCATGCGTATTCCCAAGTAAACAAACGATGACGTTAGGCCTGGGCGAAATTATTATAGCGTGACAGGCGATTTTGTTGCACGTAAAAAAATTGATTTTTCACCCAACTTAATCTATATTGATGAGATAACAAGATAATCTCATATTTATTCATTGCAAGGAGACATTCAATTGTATTATATTATGAATAGTTACCACATGTTAATTACGGATACCTCAATCAATGCAATAAACACCCTGATGAGCCCAACACTGCTGGGTGGGAGTTTGTTTACAAATACGCCCTCACGTGTACAACCTCTGACCTTGTAATTTCATCCTTCCGGTTTTGTTTCGGACTTAGTTTCAACACGAAGGAAATTGGCGTGTGGAAAATTCTTCAAATGCAAAGTTTTTGAACAATTATCTTCATTTTAAATGGTATGTACATCAAGGTATGAGTCCATACAATTGATATCACTTCGAAAATCGTTTGTGAATCAAATACTTTGGTTTTTACACCGTTGCAAAAATCTCATTGCTTATTTCCGTGTATCACTTATTGCTAACGTTCTAGGACTTAAGAATCAGTAGTTGATAATGTCCAGATGTTAATGATAGATGAGATTCGCAGGTCCTATGTTACTAGGACTACATCATGACATACATAAAAATAACGTCATGACTAGTTAGTGTTTAGCTCAGAATGTTTTTTAGGCTTACTAATTACTTACTCAGGGCTGTCAACTTTTGGGATTTGCTGGGCGGGAGAGATACACTACAGACTCCAAAAGAAATCGTAAAACATGCACATTTTTTGGCCGCCAGCAGCTGAAATCTGGGGGGGGGGGGGGGGGGATAAGGGGGGGGGGGGTAGCGATGGTGTTTTCCTCAAATCCGCACAAAAAATTGCATGGTGAAAATCATAAATGTACCGACGGAAGCTAGTATAAAGGTGTTGATAAACATTTTAATTGAGGTAATTTTGTTGAGGCAGGAGATTTTATATATATATACTAGGCGGGAGTGCGGGAGAAAGAGTGTCAAGGCGGGAGAGTTGACAGCCCTGACTTACTTGAATTGATTAAAACAAAAGCTTACAATTTTATATCGTCATTAAATTGATGTCTTGATTTGGCGCTTGCATAGAAGGTCATCAGCTCAGCTATCAGTCTAAATCAACTTTGATAAAAAAAACATTTGCATGTGTTTCAAAGGTAGGCATGATGATCATAACATTTTGAAAATAAAATTATCTCTTTGAAAATGGAATACATGGAAACAAAGTACTTTACAATAAAAAATGATGGTTCAACCGTGTCTGCAGGCTGAATAATAAAAAAGTTATAACAAAAAGTAGTTTGCCTCATATTGCTGAAAACTGGGCGAGTCATGCACATTTTAAGGCCAAGTAACAAAAATAACACGTTTCTCGTCTGGACTTTTTAAAAATCAGTGAATGCGGCCCTTATTATTTGTTATTTTTGGATTTTTTTGTTATTTTTTAGAAGCCCAAATACAAGCTTTTTGCAAGATTTGTTTAGATATTCGTATCACTATCTATATGCCAACAAGTGTTTCTCGCGTCTTTTTCATTGAAATATAGTTGAAAATGATGGACACACAAAAAAGACAGGTATGATTTTTGATTTTTTTTCTATTAAACCTTTTTTTGGAATTTTGAAGGAATTTTAGAAAATAACAAATAACAAAAATATTGGAGCGGCATCAAAAATTGGTGCAGGCGGGGACGAGAAACACATAATTTTTGTTACTTGGCCTAAACTATTTTAGGTAAACAAAGGTTTACTTTCATGATGTCCAGTTGCTTGTGTGTGGTTATTTAGACATCAGTGTATACATCCCAGCCCACATGTACTACATCGCTGGATTTAAAAGAGGTAAACATGGAGTTTTCTACATATTTTGGCTACCTAATATTCAAAAAAATGTCACCCTCTATAGTCAATGATATGAAAATCCCTATCAAAGGCTACAGATACAGAGTCTATACCATTGAATTTGAAGTAGTGCGTCATCATTATTTACCATGATGATGGCGGGCATGGGCCACCCAAATTCAAGTCTGTCTTTTTAGGAAATTTAAATAGCTTGAACCATTTAACCAAGGAATACACATTCTCTTACCATTAAAGATGCTATCTGAAGTAATAAGACTAAATGGTGTCATAAAATTGTGAAAATATTGATTAAAATATAGTGACATACATACAAATGTATACAAACCAGTTGAATACTTTCATGTGACAGCTAGATCCTCATCCAAATAGATCCCACCTCTGACACCACTGACAATTGATTGACAGGCTAAAGAACTAAAGTTTAAAGAACTAAAGTTAGAAGATGAATAAATCTCACCACTGACAGACACCATTGACAATGGCTGCTGAAAATATTAAAGGGAATAAGAGATGGATGGATAGCATCCTACCTCTGACCCCATTGATAGGGTAGCTGACAAGATTGAAGAGTCAATTCTGAGATATGAATACTATCCCACCACTGACACCATTGGTAAGGGTTGTTGAAAAGATTAAAAGGTAGGGTAAAAAGAGAGAGAGTAAGGTTTTTAGCAAGACTGTAGAGAAAAAAGAAGAAGATAATCCCGATTGTAAGCGAAAGAGAGATAATAAATAAACTGCTCACAAAAAGTATCGAAACACTTAGAAATTATCCAATATATAACGGCTTGAAAGGGTATGCAATAATTGAAGCAAATAACCAACTGCATAATTTTGTTTTGCGTATTTTGATACCTCGATCGATGAGATACGATGTTGCGGAGCGGAGTTATTGTAATTTCAATGGCCGTGGGTCCAGTTTCAAAAGTGACAATCGTCCTATAGAGAGAGGTTTGCATTACTGTTTAGAATGATCAGATTCGTGCTTTTCAATAGGGATGAGTGTCACTTTTGAAACTGGACCAACGATCATTGAAATGACAATAACTCCGCTCCGCAGCATCGTATCTCAATGATCGAGGTGTCAAAAGACGCAGAACAAAATTATGCACTTGGATATTTGCTTCGATTAATGCATACCTTTTCGAGCCGTTATATATTGGATCATTTCTAAGTGTTTCGATACTTTTTGTGAGCAGTTTAGTATCCCACCACTGGCACTATTGGTAAGGATTATTGATCAGATTGAAGGGTAAGAGAGATGAATAGTATCCCACCTCTGCCACCATTGAAAAGGGTTGTTGAAAAGATTGAAGGGAAAGAGAAATGAATAACATCATTATCACCGACATCCATTGGCAAAGGTTGTTGTTGACAAGAGGTAAATGCCATTTGCAAGGAGAGCCTCGAACTGGAATCAGATTGAATAAAAATGTAGCATCATTTTACAATGTCTCACTGCATGACCAGTCATATCGTACAGAGAGTGTCAAACTAGTTACATAATGTTATGGAATGTTATTCAATGTGGTGCCAGTTCAATTCAAGGCTCTTCAGAAATGGCGGATCCATGCAAAGAGCGAATAACATCCCACCACTGACACCATTGGAAAGATGTTGAAACGATTGAAGGGAAAGAGAGATTAATAGCAACCTACCACTGAGACCATTTAAAAGGGTAACTAGAATTGAAAATATTGAAAGATTGTTGGAAGATTGAAAAGTAAGAGAGGTATGAATGGCATCCTACCATTGACACCGTACGCAAGGGTTGTAGAAAAGATGGAATAGAAATCTACTCAGCTACTATTGTCCAAAAGAATATTTGAAAAGATGGAAAGGAAAAGAATGATAGAATTACAAATACCATTTGCAACATAAGCTGAGGGCAGAGATGAATGGAATTGGAATCCGACCACAGCCACCAATTTCAAGGCTTTTTATAAGCATGAGAAGGAAAGGGAGATCGTTGTCACATCTGCCATTTGTAGATTGGATTATCAAAAATGAGGACACTATTGCAAACATTCAAAGAAACCAACAAATCAATGAGTATACAGGGTGAGTCAAAATAGTCAGGTCCCACTTTCAAAAAATCAGGAAAAATACTTCTGTGTACAAAATTGTAATTTTTTTCATTGTTTATGAGAGTAGACATACTTCTTTATACTTGGAGATGTTTTCACGACAATATCATATTCCATGCCAGATTTACAACATATTTACGAAAAGATGCGAAATCCAAAGTGTTCCAAGTTTGGTGGTGGATGTTAGCACTACTGTAATAATTGGTTATTCATACAACACAACACACTGTATAACTGTTGCAATTTATACCAAATTAACATGTTTTTTTGTTGAATCTCTGATAAATAAAATGATATTGTATGCAAAGTATTTAAATATATTATAATATAACTCAGTATTGCACAAGCATATTCATAAAAAGGGACCATGCACTTGGCCTGGTAAGTTGTCAAAGCACAAACTGTTTAAAGATATCTGTTTTTCTCTCAGACTTCTCTCATATCAGTTCGATTAAAATAACAAGTTTCAAAATACCATGGTCAACATTTTGTTAACACTCAAAAATTGTTTGTTATAGGCTATCTCTAAATGCACGAAAACTATTAAAAAATATTAAAAAAGACAATAGAATCTCTTTTCGTATTGTAAGTGCTGTGAATACCAACACGCCTTTGATTGACTTATTAAAAAGGCGCGCATTAAACTTTTACATCCATACGGGTCCCTTAGATAAGTTGGAACAGATTTTATTTAACAGTTTTTGGGAAAATTCACATATCTCCTGTTTCAAACAACCAATTTGAATGAACTAAAATTTAGGTTATAGCTAGTAATGCCACCTTGCTAGGCAAGTCATTAAATATAATCATTTTTGCATTTTAACTGGTTTAAAAAATCGGTGAAATCAGGACCTGACTATTTTGACTCACCCTGTAGAAGATTGAAAGAGTAGATTAAATGATTACTCACTAATGCTTTAAAAACCTGGTGGGCAAGGGCTTAGGCAGCCAGCCGTGTAGGGAGTGTTTTACACACCCACTTTTGTAAATTCACAGTTTTTACACCTAGTTTTTGTCCACATGGCCTATACTTTGTACACAAATCTTGAAATTTACACACCCAGTTTTGAGAATTTATACACCTTTACACACCCACATCTTCAAAGCCTGCCTAAAACCTCGCAGTGGTGGGTCTAGACTTTAAGTTAAGAAATACAGTCCCTATGGCATGAAAAGAATACTGACAGTGCTCCTCCTGGGTTGATTCTTTGCTGATACAAATAACCTGGGAGCCATAAAGTACTATAAATGTATTTGTTATAAATCTAATTGCATTATTTGATTTTTATTAATGCAGGATCCATTGTGGCCGTGGTTTTCACAGGTAGCAGGGGCTGTAAGTAAAACAATTTTGTAATATTTATATACAATTCAAAGGCTATTGAGATTCTTAAAGGAGGTGTCCAGCAAGCACAGCATTGCCAATTATATGTTAGAAAAGTATTTATCGAGCCTAAATCGCGTAGTTATATATATAGAACAAAACATCATATTTATCATAAAAACAAATAAACAAACGCTGCCATCTCTCAACAATCAACATGCAATTTTTCAAATTTGCAGTGATAAAAAAAGGCATGTTGAGAGATGACAGTTTTTATTAGTTTTGTTCAATATAATTACGCGATTAAGACGCAATAATTACTTTTCTAACATATAATGGACAATGTTGTGCTTGCAGGACACCTCCTTTAACATTTGATTGGTTAAGATAAATATTTCTCGTAACACCAATCACTAACACTTTAATTGACATTTTTTTTGCTGTGCAATTACACATTTCAGCCATGTAATAATACTTGACACAGTGAATTGCAGGCTATGCTCTCTTAGAACTGAGGGCATAAAGAGTCAGAGTTGATATTTATATACATGGTACCTGTACCATACTGTTCCTAGTCTTACACAATTTGCATGGTAAATGGGGTTAAAGTTCAGAGACTGCAATATGATGTTCTTTGTAATGATATTGGATTTTACTCTGTGTGACTCTGTTGATGATGGAGTGTCAACGATGTCTGTTTTGAGACAAGTGATGTACAGATTTAATTGATAGCCCATTGATAGTTCAATGTTAATCTTGAATTCTGAAGTAAATTAATTAAAATAAAAAAAAATCACATGACATTGTGCCCCTTTAATGCCGCAATCAAATAGAGCCTTGTTTGTTATGATTGTGTATCTCTAATTGTGGCGTTTCACTAACATGGAATTTTAGTGACCTTGGCCATAGTTATGGTATTATACTCTTGTAGTATTTTCTGGACTATGTAACCAAAAGTAAGGTTTGGTTGATACAAGAAGCCTAAAGGCCTGATCATACTCCATCAACGCTGCAACGCTTGCGCTCTGACACATGCGTATTAGTGCCCATAACAAAACCAAAACAACTCCTGATCAGGAAAGCGTTTTTCAGATAATTCGATCAGCCTTCGCTTTGGGTGAGAGCGGCGAACGCTCAGGCCAACGCTGAAGTAGAATTTTTAGCGTTGCTGCTGTCCACGGATCAATCAGCAAGCAGAACACTTTGCCAGACTTTGACGTCACATATTTTTTCTTGAGCTCCCATTCATGAAAATACAGCCGAAATATGCAAATCCCAGGCATATCAATTTTTTTTGCTGATGGAATGATATTGTGTATGTCAAGGTATGTTTAAACAGTGGGCCTGAGCAAATTTGTACGATGTTGATGCCTGTGATGTGCTAGGGAGGTAGTTGGGTCGTCTGTTCTCCAGAACACCATAGGCCCCGCCCACAGAGTTGATGCATTTGCTGATTTGGTCGAGCGTTGACCAACGCTAGCTAGAAATATTCAAATTCAAATGTTCCATGCTGGACATTCCATATAATGTTTGACCATGGTACATCAATGACTCCCTTATCAATGTGGTGTATCAGCAGGGTTCATTTTATGCCAATATGGCAATTTTGCCTCATTGGTGGGTACCTTTGTGAAATTGTTTAATTTTCTTTGTTGAATTTGGTGAAATCCAGCATATTTGTGATTAAATGGGTTGAAACAAGGTTCAAGTACATTGTAGTGGTTCCAATTGATATTTACTTCATTCGATATTTCCCAACATTGAATCCATCAAATTACACACACAGAATTTGTTTTAGACTTTTGACAATATCTCTCTCTACAATATATCTTACTATTTAACTATTTAGGATCAACAAATTGATGGAGAAGAATTACAGCGAGCCCTGACAGCATCAGGAATTAATGGAGGTTATAAACGTAAGTATGACAATAATTAAACAAATTAAACCAAGGGTGAAACATTTTGGATTGTCTCTGTATCTGTTATATTTACCTTTTTCTAATAGTTTTAAATTAAGAAAATTCAGACTTCTGTGAAGATTAGGTTAGGTTATATTTAATTGTTTGTCTCAAAGATCTTTACACATAGTGAAAACATCGTGCGCCTTATACCACCAGAATGCAGCATCCACATTCAGTGTCAGGTGTTGAAAATCTGAAGATCTTTGATATCAACAATAATGTTTATCTATATAAAATTTGATTCACATATTATTTGTGGTTGGTACAGATATGAATTAATTGTTGCAGCTACATATGTATCAACATTTGTGGTTGAGGTAGCACGTTTTTTTAAATAAGTATCTTTTGGAAGATAAAGACTGAACTCACAAATCATGAACGCTAAAAACTATAGTCTATGGTCACCATTAGTCATATATTCCCTGCAAACAAATAAGGGTGAAGCCACAATAAAAAAAATGCCACAATTTGGTTAATAGTTTTGTTTTATATCACATGTTCAAATTGCTTGTTGTTATTTTCTTGGTTTCAGCTTTCGCTTTGGAGACATGCCGTATAATGATTGCCATGTTGGATGTATCCTTGTATATTATTTGCTCAGGAGTAGATAACTGACATCAGTGGAAAATAATGCATGTTTATAGGCTATAGTGAATTGTAGTGAAACAAAATGAACATGTTACCAAGAGATAGATAGGTGAGGGTTATGGGTATACTATTTTTGCTTCCTGTTGGCCATACATAGGTATTGATACAGCTGCATATCTACTTTCAGTCTTTGTATGTTAAATGAAAAAATTGTAATAGCAGATTAACAGTTAATTTGTGTTGGTTGGTGGGGGTTAAACACTGTGGCCCTTTATAGCTGTAACTGCTTTCTGGCTTGGTCTAAGCCCAGTATATTACATGTATATCTATCTTGAGGGAGCACTTACCAAATCAATGCACAATTTGTGTATTCCTGTGATAGTTTGGGTCAAGCATGGGGACTAAACCTGAAAATGGGAGATTTGTGGGTAATTTATTCTCCGGCGATGATATTTTAAAATTAAAATGAACACTTTAATACCCCTAATGAAATTAGGCTTCAATTTAAGTTTATAATTTACTGAAAATAGTCATCGGTGACAAGTATGCCATAAATTGGTAAAAAAGGTGTCTTGAAATAGGGCCTTTTTACATGTGATTAAAATGTTTTGTTGTACAAATCCATTTAGCTACTCACATGCTAGACAGTTTCGTCTTCCCGTTCGGAAGACTTCTTTGGTAGTGACTTGATCCACTTGATTTTCCTGCGAGATTTTCTTGCACTCTCGTTCCGCGAGAAGGGTATTTATTCTCTAAATCATGTCTACGATCCACTGTTAACACCTGAGCTTCCTGGGAACGAAACTGTCTAGCATGTGAGTAGCTAATTGGATTTGTACTTGTACAACAAAACATTTTAATCATTTCAATCTACAATTCTGATGAACTTATTCAAAGATGTTTTACATGTATTTCAATGATTTGGTGTTGCTATCTTGACTTCTGGTCCAATCTGCCAGCTTTTTTGCTGTTGCCTCATACTTGGGTGGCAGTCGGTTATGAAAGGCATATTATGCAATCTTTTTCATGGAACCCCCTCTATCTTTGATTCCATCCTCTAAATGCAATTTGTTTTGTCAAATTATATTTATAAACATACAAATATCTTATAAGTTACAGAGCAATATTGGCATACTACTGGTTAACCTGACAGTTTATTTTCTGAGTGGTTTTCTCCATGTTTTAACACTGTGATAATACCTTTTACAGTATTTCCGGCTATGATTACAACACAACAGTACACAAGTGAAAATGTACTAGTGGTTTTAAATTAAGTTTGAGTTGTTAATGGAAAAGGAAAACCATTTTGAACCATTCATTCATTTCCGTGTTAGATATAATTGTTTTATTAGGATTTAGGATTGTAGTGAATCATTGTTAAAATGAATCAAATGTACACATAATCACATTATTATATGTGAAATAAATATGCTGTATTCTAAATATGAAGAGCTGTGTTGCCAAAGGGCCATCATCCACTTCTACCTGTTACTCATTTTGCATTATTGAATGGATGGCTATTCATAATGTGGAATGTGGCTTGTATCGTTGTTGCCTCAATTGGCGTGCATGGATGCACTAATCCAAGTCATGAAGACAGACATACATTAATTTGATTAATTCCATGGACTTGTCAATGAAAATTCAATAATGCAAAATGAGTAACATGTAGGAGTGGTCTGTAAGCCCTTTTGCAAAAAAAAGCTCTTCATGTAGACATACTCTATTATAAGTAATGTTACAAACCCATGTTCAAAATTGAGGAGCATATTGGTTAATCAGTAATTCTGCCTCTGACTACACCGAAGCTATGTGTCTAAAAACCAAGTGCATGAAACATAGCTTTTCTATTATATGGAACCATGCTTTGCTTGTAATTATATCAAACTAAAGAAGATACATTATATTTTAGATTGAAGCTATAGCCGTAGAGTTATAAGCATATTTGTTATTACTTGGTAAGTGACTTTTTGACAACTGTATAATAGCATGACAGGTACTATCTGCCACGATAATAGCCATCAGTAGCTTATTTCTAAGTTGGATGTGACATCATCATGTCAACCCCTATCAAATGCTAATTAGCCATATAAATCAATATCAAGGTGATTGATGGATTATCTAAAACTAGTTAAATTGAGGAGGACGTTTGTAACCTTCTCCAGTAGAGTTGAGATTTGTAAAACACAGAATGAGTCGTGTCAATTGATCCTATTGTAATTTTATTTGGACGTTTCACTTAACACTTAATTTTAGAAAAATCTCATATTGAATGTATTATTTCCTTGACTAGTAGTTAACTCCATCAGAGAGACCATTCTGGTAAGATGGGGTTTACTGAGTTCAAAGAGCTGTGGAATGCGATCAATTCATGGAAAGGAACATTCGTAAACTTTGATAGAGATCGCTCAGGGACAGTGGAACCCCATGAGTTACATGCAGCTATTGCCAGCTTTGGTAAGTGTTTATCAAATGGCAATTTTTATATGTCCTCCACTATAAGCTTTCAATTTTTAAATCATGATAAATCATGATAAACCACCTCAATTTTGTTTTCTATAAGAACTAAACATGTGAATGGCAATCACTGTGAAGTCAACTTTACTGATGAAGTATGCAGCCCATTGCACATACGGGTGGCGTAGCATATCTCCCCTTACCTTTCACCAATGAGGTCCCGAGTTCGATCCCGTTCTCGATGGCTTTATGTGAATTTTGTTTCTCGATCCATACTCGTTCCCGCATGTTTTCTCTGGGTTCTCTGGTTTCCGCCTACATCTAAAATTAAGCTTCTTGTCATAAATCTGTTGTGGAGTATGGTTTCTCTGATGTGCCATGTGCCCAATATGGTAGTCTTACACAGCGCCATGATTGAGTGAATATGCCAGGCTTTATAAATTCTAAGAATTATTTTGATCTATTATTCATGTCAATATGCCAAAATAGGTCATTCAAAAAACGTGTATTTGTGGGTATACGCATACTTTTTCATAAGTTGCCTTCTAAGTTTGTCTATGCTACACAAAAGGAATATCATGAGTTAAGTTTGGTTGGAGTGGGGGTGGTGCATGGGGGGGGGGGGGGGAGACTTTTTACCCACTTTCCCCGCCCAGTCCACTCAAGCCCTACCCCATCCCCCCCAAACAATCAAGTTGAGTTTTGATGTCAAAATTACTTAAAATTGGTTTGAAATGTCTAATTCTGAACAAATTAAGCTAATTTCAGGCAATTTTTACAATAAAAGCCAAAATTGTCACGCTCTTCACGCACATTCCAACCCACCCCAATTTGTTTTGCCTCCCCCCTGTCTTGAATTCATTTGCCCCAACAAATGTTGATGCTGGTGCCGCCACTGCATGTCGTAGAAAAAACAATTGTTGATCTAAAAGGTTGGTCCTATTCACTTTTCCCTATCAAAATTGAAATTTTGGTATTAGAAGAAGTCTCATCTTTCTCATTACCCCTGCAAAATTTTAGGCCAAGAGACGTTTCCTTAAAATGCTATTATTGAAAAAAGCGGTAGATATCATGTGAAAAAATAGGGCCATAATTGGGTCACTCACTTTTAACAATAGAAATATGTATTTTATGAATTACTAATCAAATTGTTATAATTTTATTACAGGGTACAACTTAAGTCCAAATGCCCTGCATGTCCTTGTGAACAGGTACTCAACAGGTGGACGAATTGGATTTGATGATTTTGTGTCTTGTGTTGTGCGTCTGAGAGCATTAACAGGTAAGAAAAAGGGGACTATCAAGTTTAGATAGCTAGGATAAAGGATAAAAGTGAGTGTGATATCGAAGTGAAATAACAAATTAAGATTTTAGGCGATGACAACAAATCCCTGTTCTATGGGCAAACGCTTGGTCAGGCATTTGTTGTGTTTGAAAATGTTGGTTAATATTTTTTTTAAATTGATATTTTCAAACATTTTCAAAACATTTCAAAATGTCAACAACAACAAAATCGAAAATGTTTCTAACATTTTCAAAATATTTTCAAAAAATCATAAATTTTTCCTTCTCAAATAAAAACCCTGATGAAGAATGGATTGGTGAGGGCCCGTAAAACAGGTTTTTTTATTCATCGCCTTATTGTATATGAGAAGTTTTTCAGAAGAAAATTGCAGATGTTGTCATTAAATAGCTGGTTTGCATCATCTTATAATTGATAATTATAATATAAATATAATTATAATATAAATTATAATAATTATAAATAATATACTTAGAATATTGTGACTTTTAAGAACGTTTATGATTTTGACATAGACATAATGTTGATTTGAATAACCAGATGAAGGTATTCACAAGAAATTTTGTTATAGATTTCTAACGGGCAGACAATCGTACAAAGAGAACATTCTTTTATTCTTGTGTTACTGGCAGATCCTCATGTATCAGGCAGGGTACAGCGTGATGAACAAGCTTGATGTAAATAATGGATTAATATCTGTAATAATATGATCAAATAGTTTACTGTTACATGAAAATATTTGTCTATGTTCTTGTTACAGCCACATTTCAGGCTCGTGACACACAGAGAAATGGACAAGCTACGTTTCAGT
This sequence comes from Ophiura sarsii, assembly GCA_035610835.1. NCBI lineage: Eukaryota > Metazoa > Echinodermata > Ophiuroidea > Amphilepidida > Ophiuridae > Ophiura > Ophiura sarsii. The sequence continues at coordinate 18,686,885 of CM069443.1, forward strand.
ATGACGACGTAAGTATTATATAATAGAGGATTTTGATTTATTTTCACCTAGGGTTAACCTCTCAATGGACAAACGTCACATACAGGGTGCAAATTCATTTGAAAAATTTGCATACCAATATTGTTCCAATTCATCGTAAGGCTGATGTTCGTATACTAGTTAACACTGTAAAAACTGCTATACAAGCTAAAATTTGTATAGCAATTGCCTCAAATTGTTGAGCAATTTGCTATGCGATACAAGTGAATTCGCACCCTGGTCACATATCCTCCTGGTCACAGTTAAACACACACAGGCGCACTTACGATCAGGTCATTGGGTGCTAGAAATTCACACAAATCCTGTAATCAATCAGCGCTGTGAGGTCAAGCTTATATATTGCGCAGCCACAGATGCGCACTAGGGGTGAGGTCAACATCATGTGACGTGCGCCCATTGAAAGAGAAAATTGATATATGGTAATTATGAAATGAAAGGTTCACTCTTTGTGCTTTATACACTGTTTATCAACCTCTTTGTAGAGATGTCAGAGGGTAAATGTCACTGATTGTGGCAGGATCTGTCTTTTATTATAATATGAGAAAATAAAAAAATATGTTAGCCTAAAATCAACAATGACATGCACAATGAGCTAGAATACACTCAGACATCACTGCGCAGAGTCAGATTATTGGTGTATTGATAAGGTAGGGATGTATTGTGTCATATTTTAATATGAAACAATATTATTATTTATTAAGATAACCTTATGAAAATGTATATCAGGTGCATCCAGTGATATGTGATAACCATATGTAAGCGTAGTTTACTGAATATAATCATTGACCTCTGCTTCGACCTTATTTGGAATGTACCTGCATATCCATATTTATATCAGTGACCCCTGTTTGTCGTATGTCTTGTTAGTATGAATAATAGCTTATATTGAGACACATAGAAAAATTGGGTCACTGGTTTTTATATTGGCGTTTGTAACTTGATCACTTTGTAACATTCCATAGGAATCATATGGAAGTCATTAACTACTAATCATATAATTGGCCGCAATGACAAAATGTACACATTAAGAGGAAATGGCGTTTTATGTGTGTGTGAATATTATAGTAAATTTAATATGAAAAGTGTGTTTTGGCTGGGGGAAAATACTGAAATATGTATTAACAGTTGACTTTTTTCAATGAAAATTTGGAGGGGCTTATGTAAATAAAGGATGCATTTATTAGAGGCCATAAAGCATCTGCATGGTCAAAAGGCAAGATCATTGAATTGTAGTATACTAGCATGCAATATGTATAACACATTTCTCATCACTAAAATAGCATCGCACATGGTTTAAGTTGCCAAAATGTTCTTTGCAAGGATAGCAATAGTCACGCCTTCAATGTGGGGGTTCAATATATTTTGTATCGCCTCAATCTTCTAACCTATGATGTGGTGGGTGGGGGTGAAGAAATCCTACATGTATGTCCAAATATGTGACAAAAATCCTTATAGGGTTCATAAAGATTGTGTCAAAACCCTGTTCAAATCAAGCATGGAAGTTGGGAAACCCTTAGATTGGGATCATGGTTTGGAGTTTCAGTTGCATAAGCCTATCAAAAATAATTCAAGTACCTGGGGAGATAAGGGAATGGAACTTGTGTATGTCATGCAGTCTAAATCTTTCGCTACTTTCAAAGAATAGCGTAGCTTTGCAGCCAATATCATAGAAATGTTATTTTGCTATTTATTAATAAACTATTACTTTTTTTTCATGTTGCAGTTCATCCGAAGTGTGATGTCCATATAACTGTCTTTCCTGCTTATATACTTGTATGTGTAATCCATTGTTTTTGTATTGATTAGCATACTGCGATCGCTTACAGGGTTATTGAATACAGGTCTTCTTATAGTTTGTTTAGTATCAAATAGAGGAGCTTCATTACATGTCAAATTGATTTGAAATAGCATGCCTTCAAACTTCAAAACAACACTACATGTAGCCCAATTAATGAACATATCATCACTGTTCTGTCAAAACTTCTTATCTCTATCCAGTCCTTCAGTATGTATAAATTAATACTTCCTATATAACCTTTAGGCAGTCTGCTCTTAACATATTCAAGGGCCAAAACACATCTATCAAAACCTTGTAAACTCTCTTGCCCCTGAACATGTATAAAACAACACTTCTTATGCATAAATGTTGGGCAGTTTTACTTTACACATGCTGAAGGGCCTGAATTACTTGTTGACAGAACAGCGGTGATATGCGTTACATGGAGCTCCATTATCAATGAATGGGCATAAGGATTATTTCGTGCATGAATCAATATGAGTCTCTTCTATCTGTAACTAAATAAATTATATTAACCCCTCAAAAGTGCATTCCAATCGCCTATCTTTCATATATTTTGTTATATGTTCATAGTATGTTGCACATCAATGGAAAGCTGATGTGTTCATCTTTACCATTATATCAAATTTGTCGCAATCACATGTTTCAGTGCTCAGCCACTTGCTTGAGAATATGAGATCTTAATGTGCTAATGTCAATAGAGTATTATCCTATAGGTCACCCTGGAGTGACATCACATGCCGTTGACCACAAACCAAAGAGGTAAATAAAAGCCTCTTACACAGCGTGATGCGATCCCTTGTGTATGGGCGAGTAGAGCGTAAAACTGATAGGTAGTTAAAACGTCTGGTTTGTTGTCAATGGCAAAAGGTACAAAGTACCCGGATGACCGGGCCCACCTATAGTGGTTGTAATGCGATAGACTTGTTCTTTTCAGAACAAAATAATGATGAGTTTGGCACATTTTGATTGAGACTGCCCCACATTCTGAAGCAGGTGGCTAAGCACTGAAACAAGCGATTGCTACAAATGAGGTATCATTGGAGCGGCCTTTTATTGATGTGCAACACACTATAGTCAGCATCATAATGCTATGGACACAATTCCAACAATGCGTGCGTTAACCAGGGAAGTGCGTACCGAGCGCTTTAAAAAATGACCGCCCGTCCTGATTGGTCAATCGTTGGATCGTCACGCGCATGCATGCATAGTTGTTCGTGCATTTTATGGCATCTGAACGCAGCTTCACGAACAACAACAAAACACGCTCAGGTGAAATAGCTTAAATTATGTCGATAGCATTATGACAGTGACTATATGAACATATCACAAAATTCCCGAAAAGTTGGTGATCGAAATAAAAACTGAACAATTTTTGAGGGGTTAAGATCACTTGACAGAAATTAACAAAATTGCTGCACGCTGACATTTCCATGCAAACATTGTAATCATATTGTTGACATTCTTAACCCTACTAACACACTAAATAACCAATACGGTGGTGTGAACGTTCATTGAATAAGAATAAGTGAAACGTTGTTGAGTGTTTAGTTGATCCAATTGATCAACTTCATCAAAATTTAGGGAGGCGGTCACCCTGATGCCCTTGTTTATTTTGAACCCTGTATAGGATTATTTGCAAGATCGATTAATTGGGGGGGGGGGGGGGGGAGGGTCACCCTGATGCCCTTGTTTATTTTGAACCATGTATAGGATTAGTTACAATATCAAAAAATAGGGAGGGGGTTGTCACCCTGATGCCCTTGTTTATTTTGAACCTTGTATAGGATTTTGAACCCTGTATTGGATTAGTTACAAGATCAAAATATTGGGTGGGTGTCTTTCTGATGCCCTTGTTTATTTTCAACACTGTATAGGATTTTGAACCTTGAAAAGGATTATGTACAAGATCAAAAAACTGGGCGGGGGGTCACCCTGATGTGATGCCCTTGTTTTAATAGGATTATTTTCAAGTTTGGTAAATTTGAGGTGAGGGGTTGGCGGTCAATCTGATGCCCTTGTTTATTTTGAACCCTGTGTAGGAATAGTTACAAGATCAAACACTGATCAACTGTATGGAAGTTCCACTCCTACATAAGCAAGCCACAAAGTCAGCTTCGAAAATGTTAAGATTTTCATCCGCATATGTGATAGCCCTCCTGATCGCCTAGCACCTAATATACTCATTTTTTTTGGCTATTCCCATTAGGGTTTAAACACCTTTATTTCCATATTGTTTTGTTTGTATATCTTTTTTTTTATGTATGTAGAGGATGTCTCAAAGATCACATTACTATTAAATGTCAACTGTAACATAACAATTGTGTTGATAATGTTTATTATCAGTCATAATAAAACTTTGAGCAATAAGTTTTAATAATTATATTGTAATTTTATAACCAGAGGAAATCCTTATAAATGTATAGTTCTCCTGTAATCGGGAAAAACCTAGTAAGACCCATATATGAATTTAATACTAGATTTTCCCCCTTCAGTTTATCAAGTTAAAGTGTGTGATACTCTTCCCTGTCTGCATTTTTTCATCTAGAAGAACCTAGTATGGAAAAACCTAGTCTGGAAAAAATATGGGAACAGTTTTCCTTTTGTTTTCTCAAATTTGCATTCAAATTTTCCAGATTACAGGAGAGTTACTCTTGGGCATTTTGTATTATGTTTGTTCTGTTATGTGGTGTCACTGGTGTGAGTTTTATTTCTAGGAAGTGTGCATCATAAATACTTTTGTTGTGATGTGTCTGTGTGTCTTAAGCTTTGTACATTGTGATGGATACATTCAACTTTAAATCTATGGATATTTCCATGTTATAATGATATCGGCATACAGTCATCACAATAAGTAACTGACCAGGTAATAAATGTGCTGATAACCCTAAAAGTATAACTCCCACATAAACATATTAAATTATAAACATGTTGAGAAATTTCTCTTCTTGAATTTGAGATATAACACGCTAAGAATGGCCGATTATTAAGGAAGTTACAATCCCAAATGTACTGTCAAGTCTGATTTTCATTTTCAAATTTTCATTTTCAACTCAGACCGGCAAATTATTGATTACTGGTAGTAGTAGTAGTGCCAATTCACCCATCGATGGCCTGGTTGTTGGATAGTCGGCCGGTGGCATTGTTACGGTTGATCAATACGGCACACACGCTTTACCTGTCTTACTCTCCCCGTGTTGAAAAGAAAATGTTAAAATGAAAATCAGACTTGCTCTAACGTTTGGGATCGTAACTTCCTCGTTAATCAACCATTCTTAGCGTGTATTATCTCAAATTCAAGAGGAGAAATTTCTCAACATCTTTATAATTAAATATGTTTATGTAGGAGTTATACTTTTAGAGTTATCAGCATGTTTATTACCTGGTCAGTTACTTATTGTGATGACTGTATATCCCACATTCTGTATACATGTTACCAAAACTAGCATACATACATACATACAATAGGCTTTTATAGAGCGCCATAACAGACATTTGTTGAAATGTTTCCTTACCAATCTTTGCTAAAGCCTTCACTATTTTGCTAAGAAAATGATGAAATTCTATACACATTTGAATAAATCTTCCAGAGATGAAATTGTAATTATGCATACGCTTACTCCAGGCATTTGCACACACCCCTATGTATGTTTGCTCCCAAACGCGGATGCATGTCTGGTGCTATTCAAACATGGATGTCTGAAACAGACTCTCTACGCCTAACTGAAGATGTTTTGTGTATAAATATGACAAACTGCAGACAATATTACTATGACAATGGAGGGTCCTAGCCACATTCATCTATGACCCATTTGCATGTGTTTTCACCTCAGTGCAAGAAGTCCCCAAGTTTGTTATTGTCAAATTACAGCTACTGCTGCCTGGGTTGAAAGCTGATTGAGGTCAGAAAATGATACTAAAAATTCTATCATTTGATATAAATCTTTTCTAAGAATATTACAAGGAAGTGTGCCAATTTGAAGCTCCGTACCTTATGTCATTTACATTTTACAGCAGAGATTCTGTGTTTTGGATTAGTGGCTAATTTAGAGGGAACATCACACTCTATTCAAGTATATTTTGGCTAAAATGCATGTAATGTTTTGAAATAATCTTAACATTCCAAGTAAAGATTATACTAATTTGGAGGTCACTCACCAAATTGCTTTGAATGAGATGAGTCATGGGTTTGTTCAGTCTTGCAAGCTATAATATGAATATAATAATAAAAACAATAGCAGATTTAATTTCATATTCAGTACAAGTTTTAATGATCATGTAAACGCCTTCTGATGTATATTACAATGAAGTTTATACTATCATAAAAAGTATTATTTCTTGAAAATGAAGAGTTAAACTACAATTTGAGGTGTTTAACTTTCATTTACTTCATTGCTTTGTTAATGAAACCAAAACTTTAAACATCCATAACTTGACAATTTGTATTTGATGTTTTGCGACAAAGTGATTTTCAATAATCCAAAACTTTAAACGCCCATAACTTGACAATTTGTATTTGATTTTTTGTGACAAAGTGATTTTCAATAATCCATAAATTCGGTTAGGAATGTGATATAACAACGACATTATGTTACCAAAATGTCCCTTAAATTATATATTATCATGTTATAAACAACTCAAAATTCATATTTCCCCCATTGAGCCTCATTTACTCGTATTGGGTCACATGCATTTGTAATTTATTTTTGTGTGATTGTAAATGTTCTCTGTTGTTGCAAAAAATGCCCATTATAAAAATAGAAAGAAAAACCCCCCACTTATGTGTTTCCTCTAAAATGGCAGCTAATCCAATGCATGGGATATTTTAAATGTTTATGCTATAGGTAAATTAATAATTGAACGAACAACGCGAACGCAGTACAAAGATGATCGCGCCCGAAATTATCATGCGAATGCGCGCTTCAGGCAATGTACGCGATACGCTGCTTAGTTGTGTTCGTTCGATTATTAATTTACCTATAGTAGCTTATACTTGTACTTCTTACACCCACATCTTTAAATTATTTCCAACAGATATATTTGTATATATTATATGCTTAGCAACTAACAATGCATGCTGGTTAATATGCTAGTAAAAGATGGAACACATTCTTATCTGATTGAACTTGCAAATAATTGATTTGATTCAATTCATCTCTTATTCATTTCTACCTATTTGTTATCATTTCAGTTCATTTCTTCTGTCATGTGCCTCTAGATTCATCATCAAGATGGATGATGTTCCAGCAACATCTTCCAGATGAAAGCAACTAGATTCTGCTAGAATTCCTAATGGTGAACAAGTGATTTGGTTTGTTGGTGTATGTGAGGTCATAGGGTTTCAACTAGTAATATGGATTACTTACCCAGGCTCTTTGGTTTATCCTTGATGTAAAACTGTACAAAATTAGAGTAGCATGAAATCCTCAATAAAAGGATTCAAGGATCATAATCCATCATTGGGTATTGAAGTGTTCACACTATAGTCTGATTAAGTATTAAACAAACAATTTGTACCTTGGGTATTTGTACGTACTTTTAAGCTTACGCAGCATATGGTGCAAATTTGTATGCATTGATACAGCATATGCAGCACACGCTGCTTGAACTTGCTTACGCAGACACTATTCCAAAATTGTTTGTTTTATCAATTAGACTATAGTCTAACTCATGAATATCGTACCCCAAGGATACACAAATTCTTTTTACATCTTAAAATTTCATAGCAATACTGTCAAATGTTGTTAGCTCTAAATTCCAGTTGAGACTAGTTAAACTGGTTTCAATTGGTTTCAACTGATTGGTGGAGAATCCTGGAAAACACAATTGTTAAAAGCATTTGGTTAAATGTAGAAAATAAACTGATTCTCGTCTGGGATTTTTCAACATGATTACAGTTGACCCAGTTAATCACAGTGCTACCAGTTGAGGTCCACTCAAAACAGTTAAAAACAGTTAGAACTGGGTGGGTGGTCAATCAAGTGCAATGAATAGCTCGCTACCAAACACATAAGTAGAATAACTAATTATTCTGTATAAGTTGCATACATTTTACATAAAACATACAGCCTGTCTCATTAGATACCAAGATTGTGATATTGTTTACATCTTATAAAGACAGTTCATGAAACATAGATAATCTTTTTCATCTCCTATAGGCTCATATTGTGCTGATATAAACAAAAATGACAATGTATTGTGTATAGTGCATTTAATCAACTTTAAAATGTGTATACAGTTTATTACCTTTTGGTTTATGTATGATAAAGACAGTGGAAGCTTTCACCCAAGCACTGTTAGACACAAAATTCCTGATAACACAAAGTGCTTTTTAAGAACCAAGCTTGTATTATTTTATACAGGGTGTACCAGAATGATCTATACCGGGTTTCAAAAATATATAGAAAATATGAAACAAATAGTGTTTCAAATTTAAACACTTGCGATATGATGGTGGAAATGTTTCCTACTTATTCCGTTAATTTCATTGAGATATCTCTTTTTGTTCCGCTGTGGCAAGACACAATCGAAAATCGATGAAAAAAGTATTTTCATATTTCGGCTCACATAATTCATCTTTTACAGCTATTCTCTATAGCACTACCAGCATTTCAAACAATGATCCTCATAAGTTATATTCAAAACTCCCGCAAAAGAAAGGAAGGTCAAAACTACTCAAGCTAAAAACATCCTGCCCTATTCAATCAAAACTTTGTTTTCTATGCACGATTTGGACAATATCAATAAAGTTTATGTCGGAAAAAAAAGTATTACCGCAGTATAGATCATTCTGGGACACCCTGTATTAGGATATAACCTTATATGTAATGCAAATAAATGTGACACATTTACTAAATAATATGAAGTCCATGCAACCTCATGTTAACAAAGTTCCACTATAGTTCCTTATTTTTCCATATTTCATGTGGTAAAATATCCAGATTGTAATATCACCTAAATCTTAATCTTAATCCTTTCTCAGGGGACTTGTTTTATTACTTTACAAATAAATAGCACTAAATGTTTTTTAAAATTATTTGTGTATCAGTCAATTTGTTGGTCTCAAAACATATCACATACAGATCTATTTGACGCACAGCTCGAATTTGGCTTTTATCTTAATAATTGCTCAATCAATTTTCCAAAAAAGTGTTTCTGCATCAAGGAAACACTTTAAGGTTATAATTTGGGGAAATATGTAAGCTAACTTTTTATTGCCATTGAGATCCAAATGTAATGGGTTTCTTAACATTTTTATCGCCTTAATTTGATATTGGTAATACAGATCAATACATTTTTATATAATTCACTTTGATGTATTTTATTTCAATTCACTCAATTATAATTATAAGTCTTGGTAATATTCCCCCCCCCCCCCCCCCCCCCCCTCAAAAGGACCTTACCTGTTTTGTTCATTCTTTCGATTTGTGTTAAGGAACATTGAAGAGCGCCAACAATATTGAATATCATGTTTTCCATCGACCCTAATTTCAGATTTATATAATATAAAATATTATTATTGGTGTTCCATGACAGATTTGACACTTGATTCATCTCATATATGACATTTCGAAGCAGTAACAATTTTGGAAAAACTTTGCATTGCAGTCTACCAATAGGACATCACCAACAATTTATCACTCTTCCAGGAATATTTTATGTTTAGCTTTAATTTTGTATGTGCTGTTTGTATTTAAATACAGATTTATAAACATGTAGAGTAGTAGGTGGTATATCAATAAAAAAATTGGCTATCTTATAGAATAACTGCCATGTGTCATTCTTTAGAATAGAGGTAATCGGGCTGACGTCACAACGTCCATCTTCACAACGGACATCTTTACGGCCGTTGTAAACTCCATTCCATATTTTCAGGATATGAACTAAATCATTATAGTTTAATCAGTTCCAAATTGGCGAGAAATATTCGGGTTTTTATCTCTGTGCGCAAAAATAATCCAAGTATACGCGCACGATTAAGGCCACACGCACACATTTTTTGCTGCATGCACGCATCACGCATATGATACACAGTGTGCTTGTTGTCTTCACGCGCAACCGCATCATTCTGTATTCATACGCTGCTGTAATGAGGCATCGCCAATTTGGAACTGATCAAACTATAGTTTGGTTCCATTAGTATGCTGTTGTCAAATACTGAAAAACAATTTAATTTTGGCTAGCAATTTAATTTCGCTAATTTCGCTAGGAGATCCAATTCGCCAAATTAAATTGCCGCCAATTATATTATTTATAATGGTTATATATTGGAAGATGATACAAATTAGTGAAATTAAATTGCCGCAAAAAAAGTTGATTAAATGCTAATTCGCTAAATTAAGTTGCCGTGAAATTAAAACTGTTTTACAGTATAGCTTGAAGGCAAATATTTTGGTTCGAATCACGTTACAAACACTGTTGTTTTGAGTTATACATGAGAAAGCCTGACGACCTCTATTCCCCGTGGGCATCATTGGTAGTAGTGTAAACTATAAGAAATCCAAGAAATGTATCACATCTAAAATGTGTAAAATTGACTAATTCAAAGTTAGTGCTTTCTGTAAATTATATATGATCAAATGGTTATAATAATAAGGAAATTAGGCCACATTTCTCTGAAACTGCTTAATATAGTTGTCAAATTATCGTGTATATTTGTTTTCTACAATAGAATTGTCAGAACAATCATGCAATCTTTATTGCACACAATAGTAAAGTTGTAAAACGTTATCATTTACAAGGTGTAATAAACGAATATGGAATGAATACCAGGATATAGTTCTATGGCAATCAGCAACTTCTGGATGTCATTCCATGTATTCACCAAGGTATTGTTACTACAGCCAAAAGGGTTTAGATCGCGAGCGATCTGAAAAAGGTTACCTGGCTGCTGAAAATTAGTAACTCCCACAATACAGCACGGTCGATACCTCAAAAATACACTACAACAACAAGTACTGTATACACTATCCGAAAAATATTATTTGTAAATAAATCTTCACTTGATTCTGTTCCGTGCTCACAGTGTCAAGCGGGGCCGAAGGCACCGTACGCGGATAGCCCGCCGCTAGGCGCTAGTAAGAAAAGGAGCCGCAGGCCGCCTGCGGCCGAGGCGACTAAACCCGGCTTGTTACGAACCGATTTAAGTTAGGTCCAATTTAGATGAGCCCGCCGCAGGCGCGATACGGTCTACCAACCGACCCGTGTAGAATTTGCGAACTCAACCCCTATTTTGCGCGAACTCTACCCCTATCGTAGAGGGCGCTGTTGTACCTAGGATGCGTGTTTTTTTCAGCAAGCTAGATGGTTCGCCGCCAAAAATATGCGATCTCTACCACTATCGCGTTACTACATGAGGCATTCTACATGTTCTTGGGATTGATTTCTTGATGGTTTATATCGGTAAAGACTGAAAGTAACACATAATTACCTCTTTGTAGCATAATAACATTTACATTTAAAAACATTACGTGGTGCTAAGCTAGAGGCTATATTGAGTTAAAATGAATTTGATATTGTGAACGCATTTTCCGGTACTCTTGTTATGGGAGACACTTCAACAAAATATATGCCAAGAAAAACATGTTAAGTCAATCATAAACATTGACAAAACGGATCTCTAGTGTGTTCCTTCCTCTTAATTCTGGTAAAAAGCCTATTTGGTAATGTATTATCTTTCCTATGTAATTCCAGAATAGCCTGGTTAAGTACTATATGGTGTTTCTGAGATATTGTGTACTGTGAAATTAACTTGACAACCATATGAGGCCAAACCATAAGAAGGTCTGTCTCACATACATTTGGGGAAATAGCTATGTGTTTTTGTTTTAGAAAAAAAAAGCTATGCTAAATGCAGGAATTCTTTTTTTATTGTGTTTTGGCCCTAATTTGTTTCCCATTATTTTTTTGACAACTAAAAAGGCAGCCCAAAATTGGGCTCATCGCGTAGGGTTATGCGGCAAAAATGACTCCACATTATGCGTGCGGGTATATGAGACAGATCTTTTTTTCTTCTTGGCCTAGGCAGCTTACAATGTACATTACTATTGTGTAGATTTATATCATCACTGTGGACATTTTGATGGCACACTAGTCTAATAAATGCTCCTTGATGTATCTAGTTGTGGATTTGTTTCATGTTTATTGTGGTGTGATAATAATTTGTGGGGATCACTTATTTGAAATGGAAAACCTTAACTTAGTAGGACAAGGGTTAAGCCCTAAAAGCCGGGGCATCTATTCCTGCAAGTGTCTATATCTACCAAGCTGATGGCCAATTTGTAACAGAAGAGGGCGCTGCTATATTAAATGGACCACACAGATGGGGGACTCTTGATATCCATGTACAGTAATAATAATAATAATGTGGATCTAATATTGCGCACAAATCCATCAAAATGGCACTCGAGGCGCGTTACAAACAAGAAGAGTGTTAAAAACACAATCCTCGCTTAGAGGGGTTTGTTTGTTTGTTTGTTTGTTTGTTTGTTTACACGGTCGGTCCATACGGACACACGCTTGGGTCCTGAAGGAACCATGCTCAAGCAAAATGCTCAGGCCAGGCATAAAAAGCCTATATAAGCATGCTAGCTGAATGAAATGAAAGTTAGAAAAGATGGAAGAAAAGAATGAAGTAAAAAGAGCCACTTCAAGTTTGAATGCAGAAATAAAGGAAGAGTATTTTAAAGAGAATTTTGTCATAACAAAACATGCACTTTCAGTTTCCTTGAAATCAAGTTTCGAGATCTGTTTTTATAACATAGAGTCATAGTTATATTGTACATGGTTGTTTACATAAACTAACTCCCCTGAACTTGGAGTCATAGTTATATTGTACATGATTGTTTACATAAACAAACTCCCCTGAACATTGGAGTTAAAAGTCCCAAATAGGAATAGTTTGTATCTAATTAAGAATAGACTTATCACATCAAAGTCAACCAGGGGCAAAAACAACTGATTAAGTAATGGATAATTAATTAATGATTAATGAATAATTAATTATGATCATTGACGATTAATTAAGTATCAATAATTAAGTATCAATAATTAATTATCAATTATTAATTAATAAATAATTAATTAATCATATATTAATTATTAATACTTATCAATCATCAATTTATTATTGAGTAATTAATTATTAATAAATAATTAACTAATGATTATTGAATGATTAATGATTAATTAATAATAAATAATAACTGATTTATTTCCTTTTTACTAACTTTTCAATTGCAATCTTGAGCCATAATACTGTGGCACTTTAAGTGACATTGTCCCTAAAAATCAAGTTTTTGTTGGCAGACATACAAATATGAATTTCCATTATACTTTGGTCATTGATAGACCTTTGGTCAATAAACACTAAAATGGATTTTTTTTTGTTTTTTGCCTTCGTTGCCATGACAACGACACATATTAGAATTTTCATGGTTTTTAACAAAATTTTCAATTTTTCAGAAATTAAAAAATGCTAATTTACACATCATTTTGAACAAACAATACAACCAGGATTTTATTTTCATTCAACAATATAACCATACTTGTGCAAATTGTATTATGGGATATACCATTATTTGAAAAAGGGGTGTTTTTCATAATAAATCGTGTGAAAAAAATACACCTTCGTAAATTAATCACAACTAGCAAAGTGGTGTTTTTTTTGCATTCACCTTCTACAAATGAAGGCTTGAGGGATGTCTGAATAATAATATATAAAAATATCCATGGGTAATTCATACCTGTTGGAACAGTGTTGCCAGAAAGTGTTGACTTTTTCCACACAAAAAATCGGTATTACATGGTATGAAAATACACGTTTAATTTCAGCAAACTATTTAATAAATCATCCTGTTATGTCTAAAATAGAGAACAACTATTTTTGGATCAGGGATAATGTTGCTCATGTTTCAAAGTGCATATTAAAAAAAAGTGTTGCCAGGTAGGTTGAGTTTTAACTTTATTCATGGCAGAACAGACTCGTATTAAATAAACAGAATTCTTCTTAAATCTGCTTTTTACAGCTACATCCATTTACTGTATCACTATAAGTGATGTTTATTTACATTCATGTGTGAATAACAAAAGGATTTTGGAAAGGTATTAACCTCTAGTTTCAGAATATGGCTGGTAGCAAATTCAAAGCGGTAGCTTTATATGAGTTTTCAGCCATTTTCAAAATGGCCGCCAAAATACCAACATAAAGCACACTAATAAACTTATGATGAATTTTGGAAACTCTGTTGGATGTAAATAACGCAGTCTTGTATGTATTAGACCACTAGACACTCATATCCAGAACCTTTGCTTTGTTAACACATCAAAATCCAAGATGGCCGCCAAAAATGGTAAAATTCCATATATTGGCATATATAAACGAACACGTATGATCAGAGTATAGTTCTAACAATGGGATGTATATGTTAGACCATTAGAAACTCATAACTCGTATTTTTGCATTGTTAACATACTTTAAAACCAAAATGGCCACCAAATTGATGGCCAAAAATGATCAAAAATTGTCAAAATTCCATAAAATAGCATAATATCAACCATAATGCATGATGAAAATATAATTTTAATGATGGGATGTATGTATTGGACTACTAGTAACGCATATACAGTATTCTTGCTTTGTTAACTTAGTACAAAATCCAAAATGGCTGCCAAAATGCCCCCCCCCCCCAAAGTGGTTCCCGAAGTGGCTGCAAAAATTGTCAAATTCCATAAAATGGGATAATATCAACCTAAATGTATGATGAAAATATAGTTTTAATGATGGGATGTATGTATTAGACCGCCAATAACTCATATCTAGTATTTTTGCTTTGTTAACATACTTAAAAATCCAAAATGGCCCCCAAAATGGGTCCCAAAATGACTGAACAAATTGTTGGAATTCCATAAAATGGGCTAATATCACCCAAAATGTATGATGAAAGTATAGTTTTAACATTGGGGTGTATGTATTAGACCACTAATAACTCATATCCACTATTATTTGTATTGTAATAACATACTTTAAATCCAAGATGGCCACCAAAATGGCCGCTGTAAATGTAAAAATAGTCTATATACATGAGTGTATGATAATCCAAAATAGAAATTGTGAGAGTGTATATTACATCAAATCCACCAAATAGATGTTCTAAACTGGTAAGCTATTGCTTTTAGAAATAAGGCCCACATCTGTGACAATTTTGATTCCAATCACTTTCCAAAATGGCAGCCAGAATGGTTCAGTTGATGTTAAATGACCTAAAACAATTGTTTTGTAATATTGTAAATGAACAAACAATTGTTTTGTATTGTAAATGACCGGTACTATGTAATACCAATACCCCCAAATTGAATGGGACAGCATTCACTACATGTCTATGATAAAGCCTAGGGGCTGTAGATCTAGTTTTAGTATTCTAAAATATCCAAGATGGCTGTAAAAGGTTAAAATAGCTGAAAAACAGTGTTAGTTTATTGTTAGTATTACATTATATATGATCACATTATTATATCTACAGCTTTTAAGCCATCCAGTAAATGTGTTTGTATATGTGACAAGGATGATTGAATTGTATAGACTCCATTTTGACAATGTCATGTTATTAAGATGGGCATTATAATGAACATTTCATTAAAATTATCTCCAAATGGCCAAAATAATTACCACGGGTGGCCACCAATTGATAATAATATATATGACCAGAATAAAAAAATGGAGTCTATACCATTTAATCATACTTTGTCACCTACAGATACGTTTACTTGGTGGATTAAAATCTATATATAATCTTTTGGTCATATCTAATGTAACACTAGCAATAAAACTAATACTGTTTTTCAGTTATTTTAACATTTTGCAGACATCTTGGATACTTTAAAATACTCAAACTAGATCTACAGCCCCTAAACTTGATCATAGACATATGTTAAATGCTGTCTTATTAGATTTGGGGGTATTAGTATTACATAAAATGGTCATTTAAACAATTGTTTTAGGTAATTTAACATCAACTTAACCATTCTGGCAGCCATTTTGGAAAGTGATACAGAATCAAAATTGTCAAAGAGATGAGCCTTATATCTAAAAGAAAAAGCTTAGCAGTTTTAGAACATACTATTTGGTGAATGTGATGTAATATACACTCTTACAATGTCTATTGTGGATTATCATTCACTCATGTAGACTATTTTAACATTTACAGCGGCCGTTTTGGTGGCCATCTTGGATTTAGTGTACGTTATTACAATGCAAATACACTGGATCCCAAAATAACTGAACAAATTGTCGAAATTCCATTAAAACTATACTTTCTTCATACATTTTGGTTGATATTATACCATTTTATGGAATTTCGACAATTTGTTCAGTTATTTTGGGATCCATTTGGTGGCCATTTTGGATTTTTAAGTATGCTAAAAAACCCACAAATACTAGATATGAGTTACTGGTGGTCTAATACATACATCCCATCATTAAAACTGTATTACATCTTACATTTAGGTTGATATTATCCCTTTTTATGGAATCTGACAATTTTTGCAGCCACTTCGGGAACCATTTTTGGGCCACTTTGGCAGCCATTTTGGATTTTGAACTATGTTAACAAAGCATGAATACTGGATATGAGTTACTAGTGGTCTAACACATACATCCCATCGTTAAAAATATATTTTCATCATACATTTCGGTTGATATTATGCTATTTCATGAAATTCTGACCACTTTTTACCATTTTTGGCCATTCATTTGGCGGCCATTTTGGTTTTAAAGTATGTTATCAAAGCAAAATTACTAGATATGAGTTTCTAAGGGTCTAACACATACATCCCATTGTTAAAACTATACTCCGATCATACATGTTGGTTTATATATGCCAATATATGGAATTTTATCATTTTTGGCGGCCATTTTGGCGGCCATTTTGGATTTAGATGTGTTAACAAAGCAAAATATCCGGATATGAGTGTCTAGTGGTCTAATACATACAGTACTGCATTATTTACATCCAACAGAGTTTCCAATATTCATCATAAGTTTATTAGTGTGCTTTTTGTTTGCATTTTGGCGGCCATTTTGAAAATGTGCTGATAACACACAAAAAGCTACCGCTTTGAATTTGCAATCAATCATATTCTGGTTTCATGGATCCATACCAATACAAAAATCATTATTAGCCTTACTCCCTCGACATGGTACTGACCGACCCTACGGGCTCATGGACTAATATGTTAATACTATATGTATCAACATGGCATATGTTGCAATATTGCTAATTTGAGGTAAAAAAGAGAACTCTGGCAACTTTAACAAGTACATTTCATATTATTTTATTGCAAACATTCACAAAACAAGTAATATCTTCAATATATCTCCTAATCAACGCTTATATATATGTAATTCACTGTTTAATTGTCCGTTTTTCGATAATAGGCATTTTAAGATTTTTCAAAAATACCTATCTTTCTGGAAACACTGCTGCCATGTTTAAAGATTACCCACACTTTTCTCATTGAAATTCAATTGAGCAACATGGTTACTCTCTACATGCAAAATATCTTTGAAAAAAAAGTGCCACTTTCAGGGTTAACGGTGATTAGATTTGGCTAATAATTGATAGTTTGTAAAAGGGACGAAACACCCCTATTTGGAAACATGGTATAGTCCAATTGCAAATACCAAGATTTTTTTTTTAAATATGGATTAGTTTGACTGTGGACTGCCCTTTCATATATAAAAACAAGAATTTGTAAAAAGTAGTTTGTATGCTACAAATGTGGGATCCAAGTTGAGCTAAAATTAGCATTTAAAACAGCAAAAAATCATCAAATTAATGGAATTGCCCGTAACCATGGTAACATACATGTGACACCAATTTTTTTCTCCATATTTGTTGACTTTGACCATAGGTCCATCCATGCACAAGGTATGAAGAAAATTCATATTTTTCAGTCTGCCACATTTTTCAACATTTCCTTGATTCTTACTGAATATGGTTCTTAAATACACAAACCAGTCATTATAATTAGTTGCTATATACGAGGGGCGGTCAGTAAATAATGAAAGTGATCATGGTATGGGATGCATGAGTGATTCTATTGAGGCGATAATGTGATCAATACAAAGTATGAACCTTTGTCTTTCAAACAATACACTTTTGGATTGTTAGATACCTTTGGTTATGTAACGTCATTAACATAAACACAATAGGTTTCAGACACTGACTGAAATCTGTCAATTATTTGGCTGGATATGTAATATGTTGAATATGGGTTGATTGATATATTTGCGTATATCTTGGCAATGCAAGCATAAAAACAGATAACACTTGGCACATGGTTAGAATACACACTTATCTCTGTTTGACACTATTTTTTAGATCCGAATGCCTTAATTCGAACAAGAAGGGACCATCTCAAATACGCTTTTATTTAGCAAAATCCGCAATAATATACCTTAGAAAACAACAAAGGATAAAGAACAATGGAGGGATTATAATTTAATAAATTGTTGTGGGATGTAAAGCAATAATAACAGTGGGGATTTCAAAAGGAGCTGTTCATAAAATTTCCTCAAACCATTGAAATTATATGACGATTACACACACAATACATATCTAGTAGCTCTAAAGATAACAGTAATAAGAGAGGTCATGGCAGCCATCTTTGATTGATACATTCCTGTATATCTTCATTTTGACTATCACAATATGTGTACACATTGATTTAAGCATTTTTCATTATTTCTGATTAGAATTTGAAGGCACAGTAAGCTTTTATCTGGTAAATTTCATGATTTTAGCCATTTTGGGCCCGTTTCAAAATTATCTGCCGTCTGCGCATGCGCATTTTTTTCTGCAGGTTTCATGCGAATAAGTTCGGATAATTAGTTAACTATCATATGGAATCTTCCAAACTGGTTAATTGCTTGAATTTTTCCTAATTTTTTTGTTTTTCCGCAATATTAGTGATTCACTGACTGGGCATTTTTTAATGAAAATTAGCTATTTGAAATACTGATATTTGTATACCTTTTATTCAATTGCTTCTCCTTACTTTTTCCTCTTATACTACACATTCTAAATTACACAGGTATTAAAGTTATTGTCTTTTGTATCATATGTATGCGGGAAAAAAATCGGGATTTACCTGCTTCTGATGTCATGTTATGCAATCTTCTTACCACGTGTTTCATAAAAACAATTCAAATTTCCCGCCAAATAACTGATTTAGCAGTGTCCCAAGTGTACTTACTTTGAGACAATGCTATGACGACATAGTTCACACTTAAAAATCAAAAACTGTATTGTTTGAAAGACAAAGGTTCATACTTTGTATTGATCACATTATCCCCTCAATAGAATCACTCATGCATCCCATACCATGATCACTTTCATTATTTACTGACCGCCCCTCGTACATGGATATATTAGTACACCATGAAACACTAGTGCATGATTTACCCAGGGAATGTCCCATTTACCATGGCACGTGTAGTTTTCCATTATTAAGATTCACAATATTGTATTGACCGAAATTTGACCCTTGTACATACAAAAACCAGTGGCTGCACCAATCTCTCACCAAAACCAATTACCTTTCCATTAGTACTATTTCAGGTCATATGTCAAAACCGTGGTGAATGACGGTGATGCGTTCCTTGCGTGTTATGAGCGTGTCTGCACAATTGTGAAAAGGCCGGCGTATGAATAATTGGAAATAGTTATAATCAGCTGTTATGATTGGTTGACAGGGTTATGTGTTAATTTGTGTGGGTGAAACTGTTAACAAATGAAACCAAGGGTACTTGACAGTTTGGGCGGCCTTTATTTAACACTATACCTAGAGAACCAAATGTAATATATCCATGATGTGACCTTGCTAGAAAATAAGTTGATCTCTGCTGAACTTGTACCAGTATGGGTTTGTTTCATTTCTCTGAACTTAGTCTCATACTCTGCGAGAAAAATATATTGCATTACACAATAATTTTACTAACACAATTTAATCTACAATAATTTAACTTGTACAACTTAATAATATAATAATAATAATAATAATGTCATAATTTAAACTTGCACAAAAAGACCCAGTTTTTTGTCCAAATTGATATTCAAATAAGTTTGGTAAAATTCAGGTTCTACCTTTGAGTAAAATATTCATGAAATCACCAATATTTAAAAGCTAACATAATTCATTAGGTGGTATGGTCAGTTGAATGGTGATGAGCATTATTCTGTTCATGAATTTCTAACTCGGGTATAGTAGATTAATAAGCATTGGCTGATCGGTTATTGATTTTGACCTATTCCCTTTAACATAGGAATAACAATGGACCAATCACGACGATATCGGCATCACTTGCAATATAATGGACTTCAAAGCGTTGACGCAACACATACCCAAATATCATGCGCCCGTGCATGAATTTAAGAAAATAGCACGTTATTTAAACGTGCCATCTTAACAAGTGACACATTAATAATCATTTTTCGTAGATTTTAATCCTTCTTGTATAGATAAGGATTACTCTTAAATTAGAAAATAAATTTGAACAACGGCACGAGAAAGCATCACTAATCTCACTATTCTGGATATGATTGAACTACCTACGATGTGATTCAAGACACAGGCAATCATAGAACCATATGTGTCAATGATCAGATGAAATCACTGCCTCCCTCTCAATTGGAAGATAAAGGGTTTAAAAAAAGTAAGTCCCCTAAAATTATATCACGTTTGTTTGCATAACTCCATACACAATTAGACGTTTTGAGAGATTGAAAGAAATACTTATGAAAAGTAAAAATGCTTGGCTACCCATAGAAAGTTTTTCCCTTTCAATATCATTACTTTCCCCAAAATATTTACATTTCCCCAAAATGAAGTTTTCAGAAAACGTGGCACTTTTCAGATCCTATAGGAGTTGATTTGCATAAATCCACACAAAATTAGGCGTTTTGAGAGATTTAACACACTTATGAATAGTGAAAAATGCATTGCTACCCACACAAAGTTTTTTTCTTTTCAATACCAAGTTTACTTTTCCCAAAACAGTCACATTTCCCCAAAATGATGATTTCAGAAAACGTGGCACTTTTCAGATCCTATAGGAGTTGATTTGCATAAATCCACACAAAATTAGGCGTTTTGAGAGATTTAACACACTTATGAATAGTGAAAAATGCATTGCTACCCACACAAAGTTTTTTTCTTTTCAATACCAAGTTTACTTTTCCCAAAACAGTCACATTTCCCCAAAATGATGATTTCTGAGAAGTGGCACTTTTCAACGATTCGGGGAAGCTATTGACGTGAATGGTCGATAGTATTGGCTAGTCATGCATGAAATTTGTTTAAATTTCAAATAAAGACCAGCTAAAGAAAGAAGAGACTTTCTTTTAAATGAAAATAAAGACATTCTAAATTAATTTTAAAAAAGCACTGGAGACATTCTTGTAACTTTCTTGTATATGATCTTGAAAAGTGCCACTTTTTCTGAAACATCATTTTGGGGAAATGTGACAGTTGGGAAAAGTAAACATGATATTGAAGCGGGAAAACTTTCTATGGATAGCCAAGCGTTTACTCATTTTATAAACGTTTCAATTTCTCAAAACGTTTAATCATGTGCGGAGTTATACAAACAAACGTGATCTAATTTTAGGAGGGGGGGACTTCCTTTTTTTGAACCCTTTATATATTCAAATGAAATGGTACACCGGCCAAAGTCTGAAAATCCATTTGACCAACTACATGGGGGGGGGGGGGGGAGGGGGGAGGGGGGAGGGGGGAGGGGGGAGGGGGGAGGGGGGAGGGGGGAAGGGGGGGGGGGAGGGGTGGTGGGGGGGGGGGGGGAAGCGGGGGAACTTGTCCATTTCCATCGTTATCCGTCATATTCTTTTCAGTGAATGAATTGACATGCTACACGATGTCTCTTTTTGATTTTTCTGCTTCATGGTGCCATATTAATTTGTGGAAGTTTTTCTTTCTTTCCTTCTTTACTTTGATTTGTCATTCGATATGCTTTTGAAACTGTTGCTTGACATTCTTTTGATGGCGTCTTACGTTTTTCAGTTTCCTCGACGATCTTGGGTTTATAACAAACAATTCACCAGAACATTGTCAACACAATTTTCTCAAATGTTAATTTGATCAGTTTCTTTTGGTAATGTTCATTTAGTTTATTCATATGATGAGCTTTGAAAATCGATTTGCAAAACATGGTCCACACAACGTAATTTCGTGTTCATATCATAATTTTACCAAATACTAGTAGGCTATTATAATTATTTTGCAGCTGTAGGCCTATGGATTACATAATCTTTGTGAAAGTAGAGATTGACTATTAAGATAATTTGAAATTATAGCTTTTGGTATCATTATTTTGTCCTTTGAACACGTCCATGACGTTAATATAGGTGTACGTCTTTTTATTTATTAATTATAGACGTAGACATATATAAACTTTGTTCGGGCAATGAAAATATTAGTATCTGTTTTGTATAGATGGGTTGATATAAACTAATAATACATAAAAGGAACCTGCGTATGTTGATAAAGACCATCGAAAGCTCATTTATACTTGAAGAGTCTCGGTCCAAAAAGAAGAAGAAGAAGCTCACATATCAAAACAAAACGATTTTATTATAGAAAAAGCAAACAGCTTGGGCTTATAGGTAATATGTAAATTAAATACATACCGTATATATATAGAGGAAACATGTACAGTTATTTTGGTACCAAACATGACATTATATCACAAGAATAAGAAATAAACTACGGCTAAACATAAAGACGTAAATACCACAAAATCATACAGAACGCATTTTACAATTCCTGTGATTTTCATTCCTGCAACACCTGCAACAAATTCAATGCATTTCCGCGTAAGCATATGTCTTCCATGTTCAGCAGTGGTATATTCTGTAGTAATAGGCCCCATATTCAGTCAGGGGTTAAGTCAATACTTGTTATTTCTATTGGGTTATCTTTAAAGGAGGTGTCCCGCAAGCATAAAAGTGTGCATTATATGTTAGAAAAATAAGTATCGAGCCCAACTTTTGTAATTATATAGAGCAAAACACCATACTTATGACAAAAACAAATAAAAACCGCAATCTCTCAACATGCACTTTTTAAAATTCGCGGCGATCGAAAGTCCCAGTGTCGATGATGTCGTAGTTATACAATGCACATGTGCAAATTTGAGCACCGATACCCATGACGTCATCGACACCGGGACTTTCGATCGCCGCGAATTTTAAAAATTGCATGTTGAGTGATGACAGTTTTTATTCATTTTTGTGACTAGTATGGTTTTTGTTCTATATAATTACCTAGCTTCTGCTCGATAATTATTTGTCTAACAAATCATGCTCAATGTTGTGCTTGCGGGACCCTTCCATTAAGGCTATAGGTAAACAACATCTTATATATAACGTTCACGAATTAAAGCAATGAAGGGAAGCAGAAGCAAACGCAATTTGGGCAATAGGGAATCCAGAACTTTTCGTATAGACCGGGCGTATAGAGCGAGAGTTGCAGTAATCTTCATGAGCTTACTATAAACTACAACGGCAACTTCTGTATAAAATGAAAACATGTTATCTAACTGTCCGAAAGATAATCATTGCCGGCCTCTAGGACATAGCTGAGTAAATTGTGGTTTTAAAAGATTTCGAAATGGCTTTTCAGATGGTGATTCTCCAAGAAGTAGTATGCATGACAATTGTTCAAGATTGTTAGTTGTTCAGAGATATGTTTACATACGCTATTGAAAGTGAAGTTGAAATTCCGTTTACAGATCGGATACAAGTTGGCACGAATCTTCATCATCAGTTCAAAAAGCAATTGATTTTAGAAGGGGTGCTCATTTAGCAGATGATTGGATCCTAAGATGGCGGCTAAAAGTTAAAATGGCATCCATATATTACAAATTAAATGTTTAAATGCATTGATTGAACAATCTTTGAAAAGTGTTAATAGTGAACCAATGTGATACAAATATATACAAACACACTATATTCATCAAAACTATAATATGGTCGGTAAAATTCAAAATAGCGGCAAAAAGAAAAGGAAGCGAGTTGATGCGGAAACGTGTAGTGTATGAATTTGAATAAAGTCAGAAATGGCGAAAATAACTTCAAATGAGTGAATTTTGATCGGCCAACTTCTCTTTTAATCATTGTTTGTATTGCTTTTTTTACAGAGATCTGAAAACATTGTACAATATTTAAAAAGTATTTTTATATATTGCAATCCAGTTCAGTCAACGGATGTATGACGGTGGGGGACGGTGCGTCATTTGAGACAGTCATGGTCCGTCAAAATCAATCAATAGGGCGTCACAAAATTCACTGAAGGTACCGTCATTGTATGGCAAAGATCCGTCACATTTTTGACACAGGGGTGCGTCATGGTACATGAGAAAGTGACGCACCTCGGTAAAGTGACGCACCATTCCCGAGGTCGTATAGTGCGTCATACAACTGACATGTTCATTAGTCTAACTCCTTTTAGTTTTAGACGGTCGTCATCTCGTTCGAATGACTTCTCCAGCAATGGCTTCATTTATTTGTCGTTGTTTTCACCGCGAGAATACCATCCATATCGTCCATAGAATGCATAGGCCCTCGATGTTGGGAGTGGACCGTAAAAATGACATATAGAGAATTTATACCCTCGGCATGGTTGTTATCCGAACAGGATAACGAAACCGATTAAACCAAAGATTTCTTGTGCAGTCCAGCATGCTTAGCAACACTCGGGCAACACTACACCTGGCAACAGGGCTTTTCTCCCAAACAAACAGCCAAACATGTGTTAAAGTAATTAACAGCTGCAGGTCGTCTTGACTTTCCAAACATTGTACATATAGGCAAAGTTTGCCCAGATATGAAAAGAAGTTGAATCCCAACTAAAATATTTAATTAAAAAAATCAAGGGTCTTTAAGAAAAACAAGAGAGGATTGAATTAAAGTCATATCGATTGTACTACTTGCAGCAGGATTTTCTTAAAGACACTCGTTTAACAAAATTATAAGCCTTTATTTGCAATGTAATGTCAATGGGAACCAGTAGATACATCATCATCATTGGTCGTCCGTGGACGAAACGGAGGAAGCAATCGCAACGTAGGGCCTACTGGGCCCAGACTTTCCTGTCATTCATGAGTTGGCGGATCTCTGGAGGATCTAAACCCATATCATTCTTGACGGTATCAGGATACTGAAGGTGTCTTCTGCCTCTGTTAGCTTTCCCACCAGGAGGGGTCCAGAAAATTAGACGGGAGATAGGCTGGTTGGTTGTTCGCATGCAGTGGCCAGCGAAACATAAACGGCGCTGCCTGATTATTGATGTTATAGGGGGGGGGGGATATCGCCATATACCACGCTGTTTGGGATGTGATCCCTCCAACTGATGTCAAATATTCTACGTAACAGTTGAGTATAACATCCATTGATTCTGTCTTCAATTTTCCTGCTGATAGTCCATGTTTCGGAGCCGTACAACAAAATGCTTTCTACGCAGGCTTTGAAGAATCTGATTTTTGTCGTTCTTTCGAGATCAGATTTCCAGATAGTAGATACTGCTGACAGAAATCAGTGGTCACATGATGAAAGTGAAGCATGCTGGGTTTGCTCAATAAATCTTCTTTACGATTGAACGATGAGTATCATATATGTAATGCTAGAACTAGGAATTTGCTCAACACAATATTTGTGAAATCTTCGACCAACAATCCCGACGAAGATGGCATGCACATGGGTCTACACATTAAAAGTGCAACGTGCGTTGTCCGGTGACCGATACCAGACATCAATATTCAAGTATTCCCAATGTCAGCATACGCAACAGCCTCGTCAGCATCCGGATGCAAAACTTGATCGTCATCGATATATTGATTGAGATCCAGTGACGCGTAATTCCACGATCGATATATTGATTGAGATCCAGTGACGCGTAATTCCACGCCATCCCTCGTCCTTCTGCAGAGTTTGTTGAGATGCTGAGCTCGTTGATCCGCTCATCTCGTTGTCATTTGGATAACAATTGGATCAGTCGATCTGTTATAATTAGGTCGTTGCCGACGCACAAGTAGTATGACAACTATTACGAGAATGATATTGACAAAGACCGAAGCTACTCCTAGGCCGATAGAAATAGCAGAGTTAGTTTGTTGTGCCACATTAGAGAATGATTTTGTTTTCATCTGATGAACATATACCGTATACAATTGATCTTCTCCATTGGTAGACCTCATGGATGGCGTTTGCTGTATGGTCTTACCGGGGGTCCTACTTGAAATAGTGGTAAATCGATGATTTAAATCATCTGGTAAGATAATCATTGCTGTTGCTGAGGATGATAGTCCAGCTGGAACACTAACCTCGCATTGTACCCGTGTGATGTTGTCGTCAGTGGTAATATTGTAAATAAACAACTCGCTACAGTTATGTGTCTTTGATATGTGATAACGTGTCTCGTTTTCTGTTATCAATGATTCATTTACATACCATTCGTATCTATCGATTCGTGGTATTCCCGTACCACAGCACATGAAACTACCGTTCACAAAGGGTCCGTTTGACCATTTTGACGGATGTAAATGGAAGGTCAACGTTGTGACATTAGGTGATCTCTTAAAGGGTGTTACATGACACTGTCGTTCTTTCGTCATATCCGTGTTCGACGTGCTTGTTACCTTGCAAATGAAGTTCACCCCGTTGTCTACATCTCTAAGTGCGCGGTTCATAGCAAATGTTGTGGCATTTACCGATTCTAAAAAATCATGACCGTTCCTATACCATGATAATGTGGCTTTAGAATATCCAGTTGGTAAACTGCAAATGAGTTCCACTGAAACACCGACTAATAACTCTGCGTCATTTTCAACCGGTCGAGCCAGACAAACTGGTGATCCAGCAATAAATTTAGTTACCCTTAGAATTTCTGTGTAAAATGTCCCACGATTTCTGAACCATCCGTCATGGACGCACTTGAAGGTTCCGTTATCTTTGGAAGTAACATGTTCTACTCTCAATGTGCACTCATGTGTTATCCGTTCCGATCCGAGAGTAGATCTATATGTTGTAGTGTACACGCCTCGTCCTATTAACCCACCGTTTTCCAATACTCTATTTTTGGCTGCATTGGTTGTTAGAACCTGGTTGTTGGACCACTGTATTACCCAATCGATATATCCATAAGGCCATGTTTCAATCAAGGTACAAGTAAATGACACAGTGTTTCCCTCAACCACTTGTTGCGTTGAACAATGTACAACAGCAATAATAAAACATAGCGATAATGCTAATATTTGCCACATCATGATGCGATGAATGTTTACTGGTCTCGAAACGAATTCTGCCAAAATTCAACACTCCCTATTAAGCTATATATCTGGATTGATCACTAGGTCGTTGTTTCCGTATGTGAATTTAACTGTCTATACGAGCTGTGTCGATCCGCTCCTGTTCTGTGAATATTCCAGACGAGACAAAAAAGCTTTTGATGAACAGAATTAAGGACAGGAGATATCCCTTAACACTTAAGTCCAATAATGGTAAAGCTGTTCAATTATCAAATCACGACTTAATATGGAAAACTACAACTTACAGGATACTAGTTCGAATCCTCGTTCCGCTCAAAACTGATCAAAGCTGGACAGGCAGTGACTAATAGGCCTACCCTCCTGTAGATACTAACAAGTAACGCTTGAATCCTTATTCTTAGTGTACGTTAGTCACTGTTTTAGACTAGTGTATTTAAGACCATACCGTAATCGTGTGATCCTTTCATACAGATTTCGTGCTAGACTAATTCTGTGCAGTTGTTCACGAAGGATAACATCTGAATCCTCGACGCACGACGACGATAATTGCGGGCATTTAACAGATGCAAAGCGCGCGTTCGATACGAATAAAAAAATGACACGAAGAAAAGCCACCAGAGATGAAAAATGACGTTAAATGTGAGCAGTTTGCACACAATACGTTACACACAGCTAACATTTGACTAAACAAGTATTTCGAATGACAATTTGTTCCCGCTTCATGTTGCTCAGATCTGATCAAATAATTATATTGTTCCGTGGAATCCATCCGATCATTGAGACACAGTTCAAATGAGGATATAGTGATTGCATACTCTCTATATACAATATGACAACAATTACAAACACTGGCGAATGTGTCAACTCGAAAAATAAGCAAGGACATTCACCGGCGTTTGTTGTTTTTGTCTCCTAGTTTCCTTGTTTCGTTCCTTGTTTCGGCGTTTGTTGTATATTGTCTATTTAAAACACGCATGGGTTGTTGAAATGCTTTATAGCCTCAATGTGTGTACCGTGACAAAATTGCAACAGAATTGCAAATAGTTCAGGAATCATTCCTGAATAAAATATTGAAAATCGACACAGTTGGAAACAGGGGGAAATGTATAATTGTCATCACAGTTTATATAAACTGCTCACAAAAAGTTAGGAAACTCTTTTTAATCAAGTATATCTTTATTATTTATTACCCTCTTTGTATGTGTAATATATCAATGGAAAGCTGAAGTTTTCTTCTTTAAAATTTGCAATGATTACATGTTGCTGAACTTGGCCACATGAATGAGAATGAGGCAAAGTCACAAATCAAATGATTAATAATCAAACTGGTCATGCTTGAGAACCATGAATGGTTTACACAAAGATTTGTGCCAGAAGTGAGCACAACACACACAAGTTAACCCTCACCTCTTTAGAAAACCATTATTTGGGTATTTGCAAGACTGGGTTAACAATGACTCCAGGTGAAAGGTCATGAAGGTAAGTGATGAAAGGTTAAGGCTTATAACAACTTGCACATTTTTCTGAGACACGGTAAACGTTTTGCAGTTTCAATATGCCGCGTTTAACAGATTTGGAGAGAGCCCGTGCCATTGCCTGTTGACTGTTTAGCACAGATAACGGTAATCTTAGCACATTTGATTTGTGACTAGGCTCGTCTGGGCTTTTTCAACATGATTACAGTTGACCCAGTGAATCACAGTGCTACCAGTTGAGGTCCACTCAAAACAGTTAAAACAGTTAGAACTGGATGGTCAATCAAGTGCAATGAAAAGCTCGCTACCAAACACATAAGTAGAATAACTAATTATTCTGTATAAGTTGCATTAATTGTTGTCAATTTTACATAGAACATACAACCTGTCTCATTGGATACCAAGATTGTGATATTGTTTGCATCTTATAAAGACAGTTCATAAAACATAGATAATCTTTTTCATCTTCTATACAAGTAGGCTCATATTGTGCTGATATAAACAAAACTGACAATGTATTGTGTATAGTGCATCTAATCAACTTTAAATTATGTATACAGTTTATTACCTTTTGGTTTATGCATGATAAAGACAGTGGAAGCTTGTTCACCCAAGCACTGTTAGACACAAAATGCCTGATAGCACAACGTGTTTTTCAAGAACCAAGCTTGTATTATTTTATACAGGGTGTCCCAGAATGATCTATACTGGGTTTCAAAAATATATAGAAAATATGAAACAAATAGTGTTTCAAATTTAAACACTTGCGATATGAAAATGTTTCCTACTTATTCCGTTAATTTTTCATTGAGATATCTCTTTTTGTTCCGCTGTGACAAGACACAATCGAAAATCGATGAAAAAAGTATTTTCATATTTTGGCTCACATAATTCATCTTTTACAGCTATTCTCTCTAGCACTACCAGCATTTCAAACAATGAACCCCACACCTCATAGGGGTCCATATCCAAACTCTCAGTGCTTTTAAATCGTTTTTCTAGCGATTTAAAAGCGCTTTTCCAACGGTATTTCGTTCTATTGTTAAAAGCATCGGAAAAAGATCGGTGATTAACTAGAAACCTCTCTACTTATCTGGCGTTAACAATAGAACTATTGTAGTACTCTTGATGGCCCAATTAGTGAAGCAGACACATGAAAGCGCGAGGAAGATTGTGTTATTAAGCTGACCAGTGTTCACCCGACCCCTGTTGTGACGTAGAGAGCGACCCATTTGCCAGATTGTACACCTATCGGGTTTCTAGTACAAGTCCCGGGGGGGGGGGGGGGGGGGGCACTGACATTTGAAAAGGGTATAGTTAGGTGCCGCGCTGAAGACCCCCTTTTCACCCTCTGCTGCTAGTTCTTATGACCCCCCCCCCTTTCGAGCCTGCATCAGTTCTTAAGACCCCGTTTTCATTGAAAATTCAAAAATCGCGTTCCAAAGCAGACCTATTTTTTTGGGAAAAAAATCTGTTCCTAAGACCCTATTTTTCGTCATAAAATCCACTCAGTTCAGTTCTTTAGCCCCCTTTTTGAGACCCTGGGCGGCACACCCCTACCCAAAAAAAAAGTTGAGTGCCCCCCCCCCGGGTACAAGTGCCAGGTTTTATCATGGCAGGTGATAGAGGCTAATCGCGACACTCCTCAAACCCCGACTCAAACGATATGTTTGTAGCCGCCTATTCATTGCTAGGCTTATCGTAATCCACTCGTTAACGTCATAAGAATAATCCTCCTTGAAGTGGCCTTTAAAGACTATTGTTCAGCCGTGGATGATTTTAGAGTAAGCAGGGAGGTGTCAATGACACCTCCCTGGTACAAGCATGGATAATGTTATCATTCAATACTAAACAATATGGGAGCCATTAAACATACAACGTGTTATTGTTTTCTGGTATAGGCATAATGTGTGTAATCAAGTAGCATTATGAATCTTACTCCCCTAAATAGTGTCATTTTTCTGCGTTTTTAGACTATTTAAGAATGTTGCATACACTCTGAACGTGACCTAATAAATAATAAATAAATAAATAATAAATATGAAGAAATTAAGTAATTAATGTAAATAAATAATATATAGATTAATAATTATATCAATAAAATAGTATATTAAGGCCTATTTATAATTAATTGATTGATAAATAATTAAATAAACATCAACAATTAAGAAAGTAAATACAAAATAAATAAATAACGTTAAAATTATGTCAATATAAACGAAAACCCCGAACGGACGTATAATGAGAGAACAATAATAAATATTATATTTCGGCATACTTAAAACCCTAACCGACCTCTACCCAGACTCGACCGCTCTAAGCATAGAGCACAAGGAATATAAACCGCCACAAAGATTCGAACGTACGGCCTGCTGATTGAGAGTCCAAATCTTTACCAACTGAGCTATTTCGATTTTCCTGAAATCCTCAGCGCTTTATACCCAAATATAGTTCTCATTCAACTATTCCCTAAATACACACGGGTTTTTCAACACGGTGTTGTTGTCTATAAAATGAGTCTATGATTTATTAGATTTAACGAATAACAAATCCCGTACTTTGTGAACCGATTCTTAAAGGGGCGTGTACATCTCAAGTGTTTGTCCTGGACAAAAATCACATGACTCGCTTCGCTCCCAAGTCCTCGTGTGCCCGGCAAAAAGCCCATGATGCAATACTAAGTCGTAAAAGTGTGCACATAAATCGACAAAATGCTGTACAAACGAAATATAATATATCTAGAATTGTTTCAAAAAGTAGTGTTATTCGTTACATTTAAATCAGAATTACTTTCTTTAACAGTAAATAATCAACTTTTGAGCGAGAAACTATCTTAAAACTACAAAGATTAAGAAATATAAAGCATTTTAAACATCTAATTTAGAGAAGAGTGGTATGTTGAACCATATTACTTTTGTTTGTTATTGCGTTCACATAGCGCATAGTTGGCTCAGCGGTAGAGCATTGGACTAGTAAACCGGAGGTCGTGGGTTCGAATCCTATCACGTTTTGAAATTTTATTTTAATCGTTTATATACATTTGTTTAAAATTAGTTTTCGATATTGTTTATCATTTCGTATAATTATTCATTATTGTTCAATTATAGTATATTTTGGAATGTGGAATTATTTACGATTTCATTTTAATTTTCCACTGACTGTTTAGTGTGCATGGCATCATGAAATGTGAATGAACCGCGGTATACCACCGAACTGTCCTAGTCCTATGCAACAGGCCAATACAATAGAAACTCGTTGTGTGTTATTATCGATTGAGCTAAACTTGTAAAGTAAATGCCAGCCGTTATGTAATACAAATCAATTTGCCTGTATTATTATTATTGAAATAATGTTGCGGTGGTGTAGGAAATAGGAAAATCGATTCAAGGACATGAGCCGACTGGCTTC
The DNA here is from genome assembly GCA_035610835.1 of Ophiura sarsii. Classification (NCBI taxonomy): domain Eukaryota; kingdom Metazoa; phylum Echinodermata; class Ophiuroidea; order Amphilepidida; family Ophiuridae; genus Ophiura; species Ophiura sarsii. The sequence goes on from CM069443.1 coordinate 18,718,944, forward strand.
TTATTTACATAACAATTGGCCTTTGCAGATCATGTTCATAGACTAGCTAGGGGCCATTCAATGTAAGCCTAGGAGTAGTAAACACAATTATATTTACAGGACATTCTTTATCGCAGTGAAATTGCAAAAGAATTCAACATTCAATAAATATAGCGAACGATAAGCAATCCTGTCAATTTATAAAAACAAACAGTGTAATAACAAAACAGAAAAGAAAACCATCCCCATCCGCAGGATTCGAACCACTGACCTCATGATTGTGAAGCCGGCGCTTTGACGTTTGAGCTAATGAAGGCTATACATAAACGTTTTGAAGAAAAACATTACATAGGGTTCAAAATACAAATATCTCTTAAATCGGAGGCTAAAATCGAAAGGACAAAAGTCGGAAACAATATCCTCTCTAAACTAATGACTTGGATTATATATTGTATAATACATAGGTATTATATTGTATAATTATAATACTTCCAAACACGATGGTCAATATATTACGCCCCTCCGTCATCACCCATCCATTGTACAAATATGTTACGTGACCTATCGCCAAAATGTTTTCAGCATTGATTTCAATGGAATGAAGGGGGAAATGGGCTACTTTCACAATATCTTGGCAATACTGCGCCAAACAATAGATGAATAGAGTGATGGAGCGGTAGCTTAATTCATATTTCTAGACGACCAGATACATTGATCGGCGGTGAACGTAAACATTTTATGATCGGATTTAAAAAGCTTATAAATAGTATTTCTTAAAGAATATAACACAACCTTCCTCGCGCTTTGATGTGTCTGCTTCACTAATTGAGTCATCCAGAGTACTACAATAGTTCTATTGTTAACGCCAGATAAGTAGAGAGGTTTCTAGTTAATCACCGATCTTTTTCCGATGCTTTTAACAATAGAACGAAATACCGTTGGAAAAGCGCTTTTAAATCGCTAGAAAAACGATTTAAAAGCACTGAGAGTTTGGATATGGACCCTAGGTGGTATATCAATAAAAATATTAGCTATCTCATAGAATATCTGCCATGTGTCATTCTTTAGAATAGAGGTAATCGGGCTGACGTCACAACGGACATCTGTTGTAAACTCCATTCCATATTTTCAGGATATGAACTAAATCATTATAGTTCAATCAGTTTCAAATTGGCGAGAAATATTCGGTTTTTATATCTCCGCGTGCAAAAATAATCCAAGCCTACGCGCGCGATTAAGGCCACACGCACACGGTTTTTGCTGCATCTGTATTCATTCGCTGCTGTAATGAGGCATCGCCAATTTGGAACTGATCAAACCAGCGATCCATAGTTTGGATCCATCAGTATGCTGGTGTCAAATACTGAAAAACAATTTAATTTCGGCTAGCAATTTAATTTTGCTAATTTTGCTAGGAGACCCAGTTCGCCAAATTAAATTGCCGCCAATTATATTATTTATAATGGTTATATATATTGGAAGATGATACAAATGAGTGAAATTTAATTCCCGCAAAAGTTGACTATAAATGCTAATTCGCTGAATTAAGTTGCTGTGAAATTAAAACTGTTTTACAGTATAGCTTGAAGACAAATATTTTGGTTCGAATCATGTTACAAACACTTTTGTTTTGAGTTAAACATGAGAAAGCCTGATGACCTTTATTCCCTGTGGGCATCATTGGTAGTAGTGTAAACTATAATAAGAAATCAAAGAAATATATATCACATCTAAAATGTGTAAAATTGACTGATTCAAAGTTAGTGCTTTTTGTAAATTATATATGATCAAATGGTGATAATAAGGACATTAGGCCACATTTCTCTAAAACTGCTTAATATAGTTTTCACATTATTGTGTATATTTGTTTTCTATAATAGAATTGTCAGAACAATCATGCAATCATTATTGCACACAATAGTAAAGCTGTAAAACGTTATCATTTACAAGGTGTAATAAACAAATATGGAATGAATACCAGCATATTGTTCTATGGCAATCAGCAACTTCTGGACGTCATTCCATGTTTTCACCAAGGTATTGTTACTACATGAGGCATTCTACATGTTCTTGGATTGATTTCTTGATGGTTTATATCGGTAAAGACTGAAAGTAACGCATAATTACCTCTTTGTAGCATAATAACATTTACATTTAAAAACATTACGTGGTGCTAAGCTAGAGGCTATATTGAGTTAAAAATGAATTTGATATTGTGAACACATTTTCCGGTAGTTTTGTTATAAGAGACATTGCAACAAAATGTATGCCAAGAAAAACATGTGAAGTCAATCATAAACATTGACAAAACGGATCTCTAGTGTGTTCCTTCCTCTTAATTCTGGTATAAGGCCTATTTGGTAATGTATTATATTTCCTATGTAATTCCAGAATAGCCTGGTTAAGTACTATATGGTGTTTCTGAGATATTGTGTACTGTGAAATTAACTTGACAACCATATGAGGCCAAACCATAAGAAGGTCTGTCTCACATACATTTGGGGAAATAGCTATGTGTTTTTGTTTTAGAAAACAAAGCTATGCTAAATGCAGGAATTCTTTTTTTATTGTGTTTTGGCCCTAATTTGTTTCCCATTATTCTTTTGACAACTAAAAAAGGCAGCCCAAAATTGGGCTCATCGCGTAGGGTTATGCGGCAAAAATGACTCCACATTATGCGTGCGGGGTATATGAGACAGATCTTTTTTTCTTCTTGGCCTAGGCAGCTTACAATGTACATTACTATTGTGTAGATTTATATCATCACTGTGGACATTTTGATGGCACAATAGTCTAATAAATGCTCCTTGATGTATCTAGTTGTGGATTTGTTTCATGTTCATTGTGGTGTGATAATAATGTGTGGGGATCACTTATTTGAAATGGAAAACCTTAACTTAGTAGGACAAGGGTTAAGCCCTAAAAGCCGGGGCATCTATTCCTGCAAGTTTCTATATCTACCAAGCTGTTGGCCAATTTGTAACAGAAGTGGGCGCTGCTACCATATATTAAATGGACCACACAGACGACGATATACACGCGAAAACCTAAATTTTGAATTCGTATTGGAATAACACGTTATCGCGAATGTTGATCTAATCATTTTGAAAAATTCATCATAGGTTAGAAGAAACATTTTCCAATCCAAAACCGTTGTGGGTGGCTAACTACCCGCAGTGTCAGTATCATTTTTTGAATTTAAACCGTTGTTAAGCGTTCGTCCCATTCACTTGATCACGTAACCTCGTTCACATATTTTAACCTAAATACTCGTGAATACGCCCGTGTCCAGCGTCGTCTGGGACCACACAGACTGGGACTCTTGATATCCATGTACAGTAATAATAATAATAATAATGTGGATCTATATTGCGCACAAATCCATCAAAATGGCACTCGAGGCACGTTACAAACAAGAAGAGTGTTAAAAACACAATCCTCGCTTAGAGGGGGTTAAGTTTGAATGCAAGCAGATATAAAGGAAGAGTATTTTAAAGAGAATTTTGTCATAACAAAACACGCACTTTCAGTTTCCTTGAAATCAAGTTTCAAGATCTGTTTTTATAACATAGAGTCATAGTTATATTGTACATGGTTGTTTACATAAACTAACTCCCCTGAACTTGGAGTCATATTTATATTGTACATGATTGTTTACATAAACAAACTCACCTGAACATTTGAGTTAAAAGTCCCAAATAGGAATAGTTTGTATCTAATTAAGAATAGACTTATCACATCAAAGTCAACCAGGGGCAAAAACAACTAATTAAGTAATGGATAATTAATTAATGATTAATAAATAATTAATTATGATCATTGACGATTAATTAAGTATCAATAATTAATTATCAATTATTAATTAATAATTAATTAATTAATCATATATTAATTATTAATACTTATCAATCATCAATTTATTATTGAGTAATTAATGATTAATAAATAATTAACTAATGATTAATGAATGATTAATGATTAATTAATAATAAATAATAACTGATTTATTTCCTTTTTACTAACTTTTCAATTGCAATCTTTAAGTTTGAGCCATAAAAATGTGGCACTTTAAATACACAAACCAGTCATTATAATTAGTTGCTACATGGATATTATCATAATTATATTAATTATTAATACTTATCAATCATCAATTTAGTAATTAAAGGTAGATGACCCGATCACATTTTCGTAACACAGAATTATTTCAAACATACGGAGATTTTCATATCATATGAAAGCTCGTATTTTTCTCATCATCATACTGAAATTTGACGGCCTAAATCGGTATAATTACGGAGAAATCGATGAAATAACGTCGAATTACCGCGAATGGTGGTAACCACCTATGTAGTTTGTGTACTACTCAATGGGTACAGTTCACAGCATCTTGTGCGTCTAAAATAAGAACCATTAGAGCTATGCAACTCAAACTTTGGAACACGACTTTTTTAAGGATGACCTTTCATGTAGAATAGAAAACTTCAAGTTGAAAATCGGAACATCTACCTTTAATGATTAATAAATAATTAACTAAAGATTAATAAATGATAAATGAATAATTAATAATGAATAATAACTGATTTATTTCCTTTTGACTAACTTTTCAATTGCAATCTTGAGCCATAATACTGTGGCACTTTAAATACACAAACCAGTCATTATAATTAGTTGCTATATACATGGATATATTAGTACACCATGAAACACTAGTGCATGATTTACCCAGGGAATGTCCCATTTACCATGGCACGTGTAGTTTTCCATTATTAAGATTCACAATATTGTATTGACCGAAATTTGACCCTTGTACATACAAACCAGTGGCTGCACCAATCTCTCACCAAAACCAATTACCTTTCCATTAGTACTATTTCAGGTCATATGTCAAAACCGTGGTGAATGACGGTGATGCGTTCCTTGCGTGTTATGAGCATGTCTGCACAATTGTGAAAAGGCCGGCGTATGGATAATTGGAAATAGTTATAATCAGCTGTTATGATTGGTTGACAGGGTTAGGGGAGGATGGGGCAACTGGACCGGTTAAGCATATTTCATGATATAAAAGCTTAAAGCTCGTGTAAATATTTATGGAATTGCTATGAAAATATCACCCACCCATTTAACTGTTTACATATAACATATAATGAATGTTAAAAAATATCCAAACAAAAGGCCAATTACCACTAACTAAAAACTTTACTTGGCACGGTCCAGTTACCCCATCGTTGGGGCAACTGGTCCTATATGTTCCAACGGTTAGAATACACAGAAATCATTGATTGACAACACGGTAACTAAGCAGTATTTTCTTTACAAACTCATTTCCATATTATTTAACGTGTAAAAATGATACAGGTCTCATGAAACCCATGTTTTATACAGTTTTCGTGGTTAACGTGTAAAAAGCAGTAATACTAATGGTGTGCAAAGCAAGCGCAATTTTCGACTGCACGTTTATTATAGATAAAACGGTATGAACCTAGTTAAATGGTTACATGGTTGTGATATTCAGACGCCCCATACATTTGTCTATATATACCCCTTTCTTTAATGATTGTATTTACTTCATATAATCATCATTTAGTACTTATAATAAACCATCTTGATATTTAGCCAGCTTTTCATGTTACAGGGGAAGTTAGTCAATTATGACAATGATGACCCAACGGTTGATATACACAAAAAGCAGTGGATAAAATACATAAAATCATGATATTTCGTCATAGCAAATACCTTTACAGACACCATTCAAAATATAATAAAGATGTAATTCATAATACCGAGGTTTTAAACCATTCTAAAGCAATTTCATGTCATATTGTAATCCTTCAATATCAGAAATAGTGGTATTAGACCCGAAATGCCCCCAAAATGTCTAAGAACTTGAAAGAATGTGAATTATTTCATATTCTATTCACATTTCAATACCGAGTCATGTTTTATTGACACTAACAACTCATTTTCAAAATGAATTTTACAATTTTGATTAAGTTTTTGCAGGCGGTCCAGTTGCCCCACACCCCTTCGGACCACTTACCCCAACAAATGACGTAGCACTTTGTCGAGATGAAACGTTATTAAAACACGCCTGTGACGTAATACATTTTACGCCAAAATGTTCTAAAACATACCACCATTTGTCATAATAATCAATAACTCCAATACATTTCAGAAAAAAGGTAAAACTGCATTTTTGTTTTTAGCCATTACATAGATTTCTGTAGCCAGTGAGTATCTTTGAATTCGCAAATATTACGGCGTTCGGGTCCTACAAGTAGACGAGTGTCTTTAGATAAGTAAGAAATTATGTACTTTGTTATTTGCAAATTCATGAACTAATAACTCTACCAAATGAATACCCGTGATAATGATTTAAGTTGAAGCATTCTTTAAATGATAATATTGATCGGAAATCAAACCACCAATGTCCCAAATTAGCAATATGCGCCATTTTACGGTCATTTCAACCACAACCTATGGTTTTAATCATATTTCGGAAAGTCCCTAAGCACACTACAATATAGCACCCATCCAATGCAATATGCACCTAGTATCTTAAGACGACTGTACTGCATGTACATATTTATTGTTGCATATCTGTCAATCATATAAAGTACATTAAACATGATCTAAACCCATCTTCATATATCGCCCATACTATCTGTGAATTTTCAATCAATCACTCAAGGAGTTAGCTTCAAAGATATGGAGAAAAATCACATGTGTAAATACCCTAAAGTTCCAAATGTTTTGGATTGTAGAAGGTAAAGATATATGTAAAGTATCAACAAAAGTCGTATTGTTCAAAAGATAGCAGTATGCCCATACAATTACAAAATCCTTCATTTCGGACCACTTGCCCCACGGTCCAGTTGCCCCATATTCCCCTATGTGTTAATTTGTGTGGGTGAAACTGTTAAAGGAAGGGTCCCGCAAGCACAACAATAAGCATTATTAGTTAGAAAAATAATTATCGAGCCGAAGTTACGTAATTATATAGAACAAAACAACATACTAGTCACAAAAATGAATAAAAACTGCCTTGCCCTTTTTAAAATTCGCGGCGATCGAAAGTCCCGTTGTCGATGACGTCATGGGTATCAGTGCTCAAATTTGCGCATGTGCATTGTATAATTATGACATCATCGACACTGGGACTTTCGATCGCCGCGAATTTTAAAAAGTGCATGTTGAGAGATTGCGATTTTTATTTGTTTTTGTCATAAGTGTGGTGTTTTGTTCTATATAATTACAAAAGTTGGGCTCGACAGTTATATTTCTAACATATAATGCACACTTTTATGCTTGCGAGACACCTCCTTTAACAAATGAAACCAAGGGTACTTGACGGTTTGGGCGGCCTTTATTTAACACTATACCTAGAGAACCAAATGTAATATATCCATGATGTGACCTTGCTAGAAAATAAGTTGATCTCTGCTATGACAGTGCTGAACTTGTACCAGTACGGGTTTGTTTCATTACTCTGAACTTAGTCTCATACACTGCGAGTTTTGCATTACACAATAATTTTACTAACACAACTTAATCTACAATAATTTAACTTGTACAACTTAATAATGTAATAATAATAATAATAATAATAATAATAATGTCATAATTTAAACTTGCACAAAAAGACCCAGTTTTTTGTCCAAATTGATATTCAAATAAGTTTGGTAAAATTCAGGTTCTACCTTTGAGTAAAATATTCATGAAATCACCAATATTTAAAAGCTAACATAATTCATTACAGTAGACCATCCAAAGGCAATAAATGTGCTTTAAAAAAATGGATCACGGCATTTTTTGTTACAGCTCTACATCTAGGTTAAATTAAGTGCTTAAATAATAAGGTTTCCAACGAAGGGGGGTGTCAAAAATAGAAATCGATTTTTAGGCCATTTTCAGCATAAAAAGACCGTTTTTGGGCAAAAATCTGATTTTTGTGTTTTTTGGTGTAATTCATATCTATGAACAATTTACTATCCACCAGTAATTAATTTGACCTGATTCATTGCTTTTTTAGGGAATAGTCCATATTTAAAGCTGCTAAAATATAAAGAAAATAAAGGCACAAGGGAGAACAAAAGGGCACTTTTCTCAGTTTTGTCGTTTTATTTGCTACTTATATTCGCTAGTTGCTTAATCTGTCACGCGATGCTTGAATAAATCAGCAAACTAGTTTAACATGGTCTATAACCTTTATAGATAGTTTTATGATGACAAATCGGTGAATTTAACATTAAAGGGGCATTCAAGGGTTATTTGACAATGGTATATATATTTATATAATCATATAGTGAATTAGAGGCGTAGTATCTACTTGGGGTCTTCCGTGCACTCCCAAGACTCCCCAAACCAACATTTTGAACTTCCTTTTAATGGTCCTAAAACCCATTCAGGGTGATGCAAACATTATTTTTGATATGCTATTATGGATATTCAAAATGGCGTCCAAAAGGCCGCCAAAGGGGTCATTTTCATAAAGGACATAATATCAAACAAAATGTATGATACAAGTATACTTTTTAACAATGGTATGTATTTATTAGATCACTAGTACCTTATATCCAGTACTTTTGCTTTGTTAACATATAGTAAATTAAGATGGCCGCCAAAATGGCCGCCCTAATTGTAAAAATAGCTTATAATAGCGTATATTGCGTCTGTGCGTAATATATACCATATTCTAAACTGCTAAACTAATGCTTTTAGATAAACGACTCACCTCTGTGAAAGTTTTGAATATTTATCGCATTCTAAAATGGCCGCCAGATGGCTAGAACTGATGTTAAATGACCTAAAACAGGTGTTTTGCATTTTGAAAATAGTATGTAATACCTATACCGCAAAAACTGTTGAGATAGCATTCATTATATTTCTATGATAAAATGTAATATTGTTAATATTTTAAAATGGCCAAAATGTTCGCCGAAAAAGTTAATCATTGAATAACCCTGGGTGATCATTTAATGACCCCAACTCACCATTTAATGACCCGAGCCGTCAGCTAACACACACCTATGACCATTTATTGACTCGATCCAAGTGATATTGTAGTAAACCTAAGTGACCATTGACACAAAGGGATTGTTTAATGACTCCAAGTGATCCTGAGTGATTACCCCGGGTGATCAATTAATGACGATAGGGGATAGGTTAATGACACCAAGCAACCATTTAATGACCCGGATGGTCGCTTAATAACCCAAGGTGATCATTCAATGACCCCAATTGACCATGTAATGACTCAAATGGATCGTGTCATTTATAAAATGGATCGTGTAATGACCTTTGAGTGATCATTAATGACACCAAGTGATCATTAATGACACCAAGTAATATTTTAATGGCCCAATCCATCATTTGATTACTCAAGCCGCCCAAACTGTCATCTAATAACCGCAGGGGATGATTTAATGACTCCAAGTGATTATTCATTGACTCGATCCAAGTGATAATTTATAACCCTTGGTGACCGTTGACACAAAGTGACTGTTTAATGACCCAATGCGATCCTGAGTGATCATTTCATTACCCCGGGTGATCATTTAATGACCCTAGGCGATAGGTTAATGACACCAAGCAATAATTTAATGACCCGGATGGTCGCTTAACCCCAGGAGATCATTCAATGACCCCAATTTACTGACCGTGTAATGAATCAAATGGATCGTGTAATGTAATGGCTCTTGAGTGATCATTAATGATATCAAGTGATATTTTAATGGCCCCAATCTATCATTTGATTACTCAAGCCGCCCAAACTGTCATCTAATAACAGCAGAAGATGCTTTAATGACCCCAAGTGATCATTTATTGACTCGATCCAAGTGATTATGTGATAACCCGTGGTGACCATTGACACAAAGTGATTGTTTAATGACCAAATGCGATCCTGAGTGATCATTTCATTACACCATTTGATAATGTAAAAACTCTAGGTGATAGCGTAATGACCCCAAGCAATCATATCATGACCCGGACGGTCGCTTACTTACCCCAGGTGATCATTTTATGACCCAACATGACCATTTAATGATCCAAACGGATCGTTTAATGAACCCGAGTGATCATTTAATTACCCCAGGTGATCATCTACAGACCGCGAGTGATATCGTAATGACCCCAATCAATTAAGTAAGTAATAATATAAAGGATATCTGATTAATAAGGTCATTGATGAATTCATACAACTACCTATGCATACTTGGTGGCGAATGAGACTGCTTGATGATCCTTTTGGATATTTCAATATAAGGTAGGGTTTTGAAGCCCATAATTATCACCATAATTATCTCCATGAAATCACTAACTTATCTGCTTATACTGGTATTTAGCGAAAATGTACTAGAAGGTTCAATCAGCTATTTTTGACCATATTGGTAGCCATCTTGCTCATTTCTTCTGACCAATTGGTAGTTATTGGTGTCCATCTGGTAGCCTTAAATTATGTGATGAATATGATACAAAATATGCTGTTATTATTGGCTATTTCTATGTTTTAGGCGGCCATTTTGGCGGCCATCTTGGATTCAAAGTATGTTAACAATGCGAACGTGCTGGATGTGAGTGTAATACATACATCCTATAGTTAAAACTATACTGTCATCATACATTTTGGTTGATGTATGTTCTTTTATGAAATTTGACCCTTTTGGCGGCCATTTTGGACGCCATTTTGAATAACCCCTTAGCATACTAACATTAAATTCGGTAACACCCTAAATATGTTGAAGGACCATGAAAAGAAGTTCAAAAAGTAGGTTTGGGGGAGTCCTGGGAGTGCACGGAAGACACTCCATTAAATACACCTCTAAGTCACTATAACGATTCTATACCTTCGTGTTAAATAACCCTTGAATACCCCTTTAATGTTGAATTTTACCATATTTGTCGATATTAAACTATATATAAATGTCATAGACCATTTTAAACTAGTTTGCTGATTTATTCCAGCATCGCTTGACAGATTAAGCAACTAGCGAATATAAGTGGCAAATACAACTATAACACTGAGAAAAGTGCCCTTTGTACTCCCTTGTGCCTTTATTTTCTTTATATTTTAGCAGCTTTAAATATGTATTATTCCTTAAAAAAACAATAAATCAGGTCAAACTAATTACTGGTGGATAGTACATTGTTCAAAGATATGAATTGCACCAAAAAAACACATAAATTAGATTTTTTCCCAAAAACGGTCTTTTTTTGCTGAAAATGGCCTAAAAATCGATTTCTATTTTTGACACCCCCCTTCATTGGAAACCTTATTATTTAAGCACTTAATTTAGCCTAGATGTAGAGCTGTAACAAAAAATGCCGTGATGCATTTTTTTAAAGCACATTTATTGCCTTTGGATGGTCTACTGTTAGGTGATATGGTCAGTTGAATGGTGATGAGCTTTAATCTGTTCATGAATTACTAACTCGGGTATAGTAGGCTGATCGGTTATTGATTTTGACCTTTTCCCTTTAACACTAGAGGAATCACAATGGACCAATCACGATGATATCGGCATCACTTGCGATATAATGGACTTATTATTATTATTATTATTATTATTATTATTATTGGTATCTTATTCAGAAGCATCTCGTGGCCCGCAGGCCAAATTACATGCTAATATACAATATTAAAATTACGATATAAAAATGCACATTAATAACATCAAAATATTGCACTTGTAGGATTGAATCACAATTTACAAATAAAGATATATTAAAGATAAAATGTACACAAATTAAGAAGAAGAAAAAAATGTCACACATCATGGAACATAGCTGCACGACCAGTCGTGAGAGATAATGAGTACCTAATCATTTAAAATATTGACAAAATAAGGAACAGGACTATTTTGGAAACGCTGAGTCCTACAATGAAATTGGGTCAAGTTGCCACTATTACGAAGTGATCTGTCATGACACTCCAGTCTGGTAGGAGGGAGGAGAGATTTTGTCCTCTAATTTTTAGAAAGCCCTTCAGCAAATCTACGACAATGCTGCTCCCTTCTTCCAGACAAGGTGTCAAAATGGCAACTACCCAAGGCTTCATCATAAGACTCATACTTTTTCCGAAGTATGGTTCTACAAGCCCTTTTTTGGATGGTTCTACAAGCCCTTTTTCAGAGCGTTGACGCAACACATACTCAAATATCACGCGCCCGTGCATGAATTTAATTAAGGAAATAGCACGCTATTTAAATGTGCCATCTTAACAAGTGACACATTGATAATCATTTTTCTTAGATTTTAAGCCTTCTTGTATAGATAAAGGCCCTGTCACACCATAGCGTGGGCCTGAACGTGGCCTGAACGTATGCCGACGTATTCAAAAAATAGCTCGAAAATTGTCAGAGTCCAAGAACGTCCAAGAACGTCCAACTTCCCAACGAATTGCGTAGGAAAAGTCGACATCGGCGATAGAATGGACGTATCCATAGCGTATTGAACGTATACATAGCGTATGACTACCGTATTGATAGCGTATCACTAACTTATAACAAACTTATCACAGTGTATCACAGCGTATGCGATCGGCGAGCGTATGACCAACGTATGCTTAATGTATTCGTAGCGTATGTCTGCCGTGTTCGACGTATCATCTAGAAAGGTAAATCTATAGGTCCAACTTATAACTTACGACGAGTAATGTACCTCTAACGTATGTCAGCGTATATCAACGTAACGTATGTCTAACGTATGTCAGCGTTTGTAAACGTATGTATAACGTACCACGAACCTATCGGGAACTTATGCAGAACGTAAGTTAAGCACACGTTGAGTACGTCGAGTAATTTTGAACATGCTCAATAATTTTTCGCGGGCTCGACGTATTCCAAAATTTCACAACGTATCACAGCGTGCTCTTAACGTAAACGATGTATCCACAACTTACCCCTAACTTGTATCAGCGTACACCAACGTACACCAACGTACACCAACGTATTTTTCGATATTTCGCATACGTTGTCATACGTTCAGGCGATACGCCATGGTGTGGTATTTTCAGTCTCAGGTTTGATCAACTACCTGGAAACTGGTTCTGAGAAGCTGATTTATATTGTTATGTAATCTTTTCATTTCCACTTCTAGGGGGGGGGGGGGGGGGGGGACTTGTCCATTTCCATCGTCATCCGTCATATTCTTGTCAGTTAATGAACTGACATGCTACACGATGTCTCTTTTTGATTTTTCTGCTTCATTATGGTGCCATATTAATTTGTGGACGTTTTTCTTTCTTTCCTTCTTTACTTTGATTTGTCATTCGATATGCTTTTGAAACTGTTGCTTGACATTCTTTTGATGGCGACGGCGTCTTACGTTTTTTAGTTTCCTCGACGATTTTGGGTTCTTATTTGTTTTGTTGTTGTTGATAATACTGGTTTTATAACAAACACGTCACCAGCACTTTGTCAACACAATTTTCTCAAATGTTAATTTGATCAGTTTCTGTTGGTAATTGTTCATAGTTTATTCATAATTTATGATGAGCTTTGAAGATCGATTTAAGCAAACGTAATTTTGGGTTGATAATATAATTTTACCAGCTAGTGAGGCTATTATAATAATTTTTCAGGTGTATGGATTACATAGTCTTTGTCAAAGTAGAGATAGACTATTAAGATCGTTTAAAATTATAGCTTTTGGTATCATTATTTTGTCCTTTGAACACGTTCATGATGTTAAGAGTGTGGGAACAGCGTATTGTTTCTTTTATCATGTCTTTTTACCGTGATATAGGATATATCAAGGTTATGTCATAGTAGCTAACACCATAGTCGTGCTATTGTTAATTTCAACTCTTCTTTTGTGGCCGGTCTATATGAATCACTGACATTTCGTCCAATTGTTAGGGACCTTGTGTCAAAGAAACTCTCGGGATGTTTTTTTAAAATTAAATTTAGTTTTCCTGTTATTCGAAGAGTAAGTAATTAACTTTGTTATATTTTGTGCTATTTTTAGCCTGATAGTAACTCAGTATATCATAATAAAATGTTGTTTATCAACTCAACCTATACAGATGTAAGAGCAGCTAGGTGAGTAGTCTGGATGAGGGCAGTGTTGATCATTGGTATATTGACACATCATAGTGATGTCATATACCGAGGACCAATCACGCTCCTCATCCACACTGCCTACGTGGCTGCTGCTACATAGTTAGCTAGCGACTCTTTACATGTCGTCTGGTCGAAGACCAAGACTCAACTCAACTCCCCGTAGCTGGGCACTAGCTAACTTCTCTAGCAGCAGCCACGTAGGCAGTGTGGATGAGGGACGTGATTGGTCCTTGATATGTGACATCACTTTGGTGTGCCAAATACCAATGATCAACACTGCCCTCATCCAGACTACTCACCTAGCTGCTCTTACACAGATACTCATTTAGTTATTCTTTTCCGCATTAAATGACTACCACTTCAATTAAACGATTGGATTGTTTAATTAGGATTTGATTGGCATACACATAACACAATATGTTTTTGTATTTAAATAACATAATTAAAATTATGTTATTTAAGCAAGTTGGAAAACATCAATTTACAATGCAGTTAACTGTATATAAGTCAAAAAGTATATTAAAACCTTTTCACGTGAGTATCCAAGATTTAGTTTCTGATCATGGTCCTGTTCTTGAACTTTTCCTAAAACCCTAGGTCATGAAGTTCATCAAAATTAAATGCCTGGCGTGGTAATGTAAAAACCAGACCTAGCTTCACTCCCATCCCATACCACAAAAATACACATGCTGGGTGTAAATTATGGCAACACTGATTCCCTTCATTAATCTACACTCCAGCGGAATACCCATATTGTTAAGCTTGTGAGCCCAAAATGATGGTTTGGGTGATTTACTCCCAATTGCACAAACACTCTACATGGTACTCGTACATGTTGCTACAAAACGTATCAGTTCTTCCCTTTTTGTGCTAGCTATCACGATAGCTAGCTCTTATAGCCTGAATTCAAAATCAATATTCCAAGTACGCGATGACTTCGAGTCACTTGGTTCAGGAAACCGTGACCAAATCGGTATAATTATCGAACGGGTCCAGCCAAATGACACTCTCATACGGGTATATTGGTTGATCGAGAAGTGTGACGCTTGGATGCTATGTGTATTGCATCAGGGTCACTTACAAGCGCCGCCTAATCCATCTATGTCCATGGCTTTGATTGGACGAGAGATGTGTTCAGTTGTTTAGCGCCCGGGGTGAAATTTTGAGATGATGTCCGCAGTTGTTTGCCTAGCCTGTGTAAAGTATATTTACTCCGATAGGTAAACAAAGCGATAAATATCCACTAGCTTGTGGCAATGTAAAGAAATGGAGGGGGGAAGCAAACTGAGAATTTTAGGCAAATATAGAATAGATTAACGCTGTCCATGCGCGCGGTTATGCACACGCAAAATACAATTCACAAAATGTTTCACAAACGTATTTAATTTATTGGCTTTCATCATCATATATTTCGAATCACCATGAGAAATTAATTAACATAAGTACAAGCACGTCTAGTATTAGGTCAGTTATTCTTGAGATAAGACTTTGAAAGTTTAGAAAAGGTTTTTGCAAAATCTTTTTTATATGGCAAAACCAGGGAGGTGTAATAGGTAATATCACTCTGGTAAAACTAGCCGCATAGAAAGTGTCCCTTATGTCTGTTATTTTGTTATTCAACGAAAGCCGTTTAAAAACTATTGTACTTTTTAATTCACTATTGAGCAAATATACCTCTGACAATCTGTGTTGATTTTTACAACACTTATACCAATAAAGCCTATGGAGAGGGTGGTTCTAAAATGTTTACTCTCGTGTTTGCCAAAGATGGAGATATCGTTTATAACTGCACAAACAAATCATACTGGGTAGTTAATTTCCATTCTTTGGTAGGCTTAATGAAATAAATACAAAATTGGCGGTCGTTTTATGAGTTTTGAAGTCAATTGTTTGCGACATATGGGCGTAGCCAGGAGGCTTGTCATCCCGGGGGCACGAGAGTGGCGTGGGGTCCAGGGCCCACATTACATAAGGGCCCCGGCCCGGTAGATCCTGGGACAAAGCCTTTAGGTGATTAGGATTGGTATTGATTCCCCACGACGAGAAACGCCATGAAATTGGAGATAAGTATATATAAAACCCTTTAACTCCCCTGAATTGTTAATTGCACCCCCCCCCCCGAATGACCCTTGGTGGGTTACCTGTAGCTACGCCGCCAATGAATGCACACAACAAGATCAAATGATTGTTTCATTTCTTCCAAATTTCTTTTTAATTCACGAATTGGGCAGAGCTCCAAACTGAGTAATAGCCCAAACCCTAATTGGAGGTGGTTCTTGTAAATAATTAATTTTCAGAGTGTTTATAACATTAATGTGAAAGTTTCAGATTAAAAATTCAAACCAAAAAATAAAAAAATAAAAATAAAAGTACATCGTTAGTACATTATAAGTACATCTTTAAAGGATGATATCTCAGTTTGGAGTTTTCATAAAGACTATAACTGAAAAATTATATAACTCCGCTTAAAAAAAGAGTACAGCCCAAACCCTAATTGGAGGTGATTCTTGTAAATAATTAATTTCAGAGTGTTTATAACATTAATGTGAAAGTTTCAGATTAAAAATTCAAACCAAAAAATAAAAAAATAAAAAAATACAAATAAAAGTACATCGTTAGTACATTATAAGTACATCTTTAAAGGATGATATCTCAGTTTGGAGTTTTCATAAAGACTATAACTGAAAAATTATATAACTCCGCTTAAAAAAAGAGTACCATTGTTAAGCGGAAGATCTCTACAATAATCAAATACAAGCTCAATGTTGATATCTTGCCTAATTGTGTCTGATTTTCACATACATACAGTACGGACAACTACTGCAAATTTGTCTTCATATTCATTACTTGATATCATGCCCAAATTTGCCAATACGTTCACTGCCTGCTCTTGTGCCAATACTGATTACCCAATTACATGTCATTATTCTACCAAATGCTTTCCTAAAAAATATCAAAGTCTTTCATTTGTACTAGCACTTCCCCTTTAAAGGGTTTTTATTTCACAGTTAATTTGATTAACTATATCTTATTAGAAACTATTGCTACTTGGTTTTTTCTAATTAGCTTAAATACAACATAATCATTCTTAAGCATATAATCGTATGTTACTGAAACAAGTTCTCAAAATGGAACACTTTTGGTCTTACATGAAAATTAGCATACACCGAAAAATTAAAGTCTTGACTAAGGTTTTCAGTACTTTATACCTCAAACAGGGTAAATATAAAACCACCTGTAAAGATTTAGTAAAGGTAATATATACATAAATTTTATAAATCAAGTACATACCTGTTTAAGGAAAATAGACATGAGAATATCATAAGTTATGCACACACATCTCGATTGTAGTAGAGCCAGAAGTTATTTATTAAGTCTTCATGCCTCAGATTAAGATTGGCTATAACTCCTTTATGCAGTAACTAATTAAATAATTTGGCATAATAAATGAATGTCTTAAAAGTTGCTATATGCTAGGATAATTTAACAAGTCTTGATTGTTTATCATTGTCTCTATATCAGCGCTCATTTGTATTATTATGATTATGCTAATGACTACTAATGAGCTAATTTGCATATTTTGGTCAAATCTTTAATTTAGCTCTATATCGTGAAAACAATGAGTGACAAACTTTGGCTAGAACGTTGGCTAGAACGGGATGACATGATAAGCTGCACCACTGTTCCAAGCTTACTCTTGCTTGAATTTGCGTAAATATGATAATTAGCCATTGGCTATAACTCCTTTGTGCAACTAATTAAAATTAATTCTTACTGGCACAATAAATGAGTGTTTTAAAGTTTACCATAGGATTACCAATTCACTGGTCTATACAAGCGCTCATTTGTATAAGTATAATTATGCTAATTTGCATATGTTTGTCAAATCTTTAATTTAGCTCTCAATCTTGAAAACAATTACTGACAAACTTTTTAGTGGGTTAGAATGGGATGAAATGATAACATGTACCATTGTTCTAAGTTTATCTCTTGCTTGCAATTGCGTGAATATAAATCAGCTAATTTGAATATTTTTGGTTAATGCAATTATTGGCATTAACTAATTAAAATTAATTCTTACTGGCACAATAAATGAGTGTTTTAAGGTATACCATAGGATAACCAATTCATATCTTATCACTGGTTGATACAAGTGCTCATTTTTATATAATTATGCTAATGAGCTAATTTGCATATGTTTGTCAAATCTTTAATTTAGCTCTTAATCTTGAAAACAATTAGTGACAAACTTTTCAGTGGGTTAGAATGGGATGAAATGATAACCTGTACCACTGTTCTAAGTTTATCTCTTGCTTGCAATTGCGTGAATATGATAATTAGCCAATTCAAATATTGTTGGTATATGCAATTATTGGCATTAACTCCTTTATGCAACAACTAATTAAATTAATTCCATCTGGCACAATAAATGAATGTATTAAACGTTACAATGCAAGAATAACTTAACGAGTCTTGTCTGATCACTGGTCTATGATAGCACTCATTTATATTAGTATAATTTTACTAATGAGCTAATTTGCATATTTGGTGGAGGATTCAACCACCGATTACACGTCCATTAGTATAAGTATACTAATGAGCTAATTTGCATATTTTGATAATTCTTTTATTAAGCTCTATATCTTGAAAACAATGAGTGACTAACTTTTAAGTTTGGCTAAAATGGGATGATATCATAACTTACACCACTGGTTGGATTTTGTAAATGTGATAATTAACTAATTTGAATATTTTTGGTAAATGATTACTAATTAAATTAATTCTAACTGTCATAATATATCACGGTTCTGCATCATTGATGCTCTCGTTATATATTAATTAGAGACATGTATAAACTTTGCTCGGGCAATAAGATATCGGTATCTGTTTTGTATATAGATGTGTTGATATAAACGAATAATAATAAACATAAAAAGCACCTCCTTAGTTGATAAAGACCGTCGAAAGCTCATATATACTTGAATAACCCCCTGCTGCTCAGGATCTACCAATCCTAATTAACCCTCCCACACTTCAAGAGACTCAGGAAGCAATTTGTCAAATGAAGCCCAACAAAGGTGCAGGTCTTGACTGTGCAATCACATCAGAAGCACTCCAAGATGGCGGTGAAGCTTTGGTCAATGTTGTCCATGGATTTTGCATGGAAGTCTACACTACCCTTAAACCACCCAACCAATGGACCACCAGCGTTATTGTCCCTCTACCAAAGAAGGGAGACCTAGCTCAAATGACAAATTATAGAGGAATATCGCTACTGTCAATTGCAGCCAAGGTGTACAGGCTGTCCCAAAATGATTAGTACCCATCGATGCCCAAAGTTCAATAAAAAAAATCATCATTAACTTCAATTAGATTAGATCCGTTGTTTTTGCTATCATATTTGCTATAGATGAGGTGACATTTGTTGACATTTAGGACGCCCTCTGTTGGTTTGAGACAAAACACACCGGGCAAGAGTTCCTATAGTTTACATAGGCCAGATCAGGTTTTCTAACTAGATTGTGGTGTCACAGCAAATTGTTATCAAAACTGTCTTTAAACTTGCTTAGGAATGCTATAAGCTATCGCATTTCACAAAAAAACTAAAACTAAATGAGTTTTACAATTCATTAGAAAGAAATTTCATGTTTTCTTCATTAACTTTACTGTATATTCTGCCTGGAGGGAAACAACAGAGGGTGTCCCATTTGTAAATACATGACATCATAGGTCACCTCATTTATACTGTACCCTTTCATTAGAATTTTAGATCATGAATATCGGACTTATTTTAATGAAGTTACACTCCATTGTGTAAGACATGGTGATTTCACCTTTTTGGCAAAGTGCAAAAAAAAGTGTTTTAAACAGCTTGTTTGAAAGAAACAAATACATTCTCTTAATCTCTTGTCTGCTAATATCTTTGGTTCCTTTCTATTTTAAACTGCTGTTGTAACATATTGTTGTTCAAACCATTAATACTTCTTCATTTTGATTCAATTTGAAGAGTAAAAATGGATCGTCACGCATGAACGACCCCAAGCTTTTTCTTCTATAATGAGCTAGTTTTGAGGCTAAACTTGAGAGACATTTAAACAGGTAAAGACATGGTCATCGGTAATTAGCAGTGGCTTAGACTTCTTTTTCATATTGGGGATGCAATTTCCTACAAACTTGCTAAAAATGATATAGTCCCTTAGTGTTTAACCTCACGAAATCCATTCTCCGATGTAAAAATGAAATCTAAGCCACTGGTGATTCACTAAATACCAATTCATTTAGAAGTCCCTAAACACTTGTCAAATAAAACAATGCATGGGGTCACTCAAGTGTGACAAACTTCTTTTACCCGTTAAATTGAATTAAGGAGAAGAATTATTAATGATTTGAACACCCACAGTTTCAACAGAAAGACACACAAGATTATATTGAGTAGACAAGCGATTATGAGAATACACAAGTTTCTTTCAAAGAAGCTGTAATAGCACACACATTTTTTAGCACTTTGTCAAAAATGTGAAATCACCATGTTTTACATAATAGAGTGTATCTTGAGTTTGATAGATCCGATATTCATGATCTAAAATTCTAATGAAATAGTACAGTATGACAAAGACGATGTAAAAATAACGGACCTGATCCCATCGATTTGATGATGACAAAAATGATTAAACTTTGGGCATCGATGGGTACTAATCATTTTGGGACAGCCTGTATAACAAGATCCTGCTAAACAGAATTAGAGATCATGTCGATCCCATTTTGAGAAACAACCAGGCTGGCTTCCGTCGTGGAAGAAGCTGTGCACAGCAAATCCATATCCTCAGGAGGATTATGGAAGGGTTCAAGGACCATCAGTTACCACTCACAGTCACATTTATAGACTTCAAGAAAGCTTTTGACTCAATAAACAGGAAAGTCATGTTTGCAGTGCTGCGACATTACGGAATACCAACACCTCTTGTCGATGCCATAGGTGTGATTTACAACAACTCGAAAAGTGCTGTGATGGTAGATGGCAGCATCTCAGATCCTTTTGCTGTCTCCACTGGAGTGCTACAAAGTGATGTCCGAGCTCCATTCCTATTTGTGATACTGGTAGACTACCTATTGAAGAAAGCCACATCTGAACTTGACTCAGGAGTTGTGACACATCAGCGTCGCTCTAGACGTCATCCCGCCGTTGTTCTAAACGACCTTGATTTTGCTGATGATATTGCCTTACTTGAGACCACAATTCCACGAGCTCAGACCCAGCTGACAAAAACTGCTGCAGCAGCAAAAGACCTTGGCCTCATCATAAGCGTTCCCAAAACAGAGTATATGACGGCCAACTGCAATCCTCACCCAACACTACAGGTCTATGGGGAATCCATCAGCCATGTGACGGATTTCAGATATCTGGGCTCTATGATAGCATCGGGTGCAAGTGACCTTAAAAGACGCGGGGCATTGGCATGGTGCGCATTCTGGAAGTTGGAACACCTCTGGAGGAGTCCTCAAGTAAGCTATCGCAACAAAAGTGACATTATTTAGCACCACCTGTGTGACGATTTTGCTGTATGGCTGTGAATCCTGGGTGATATCTCAAGATATGGAGTACAAAATAAATGCCTATGCTACCTCTTGCTACAGGATAATGCTTAACATCAAACGCATGGATCATGTCCCAAACATCACCATTTATGACATGACCAAGACAGAGCCTCTTATCAACCGTGTAAAAAGTCGTCAGCTGAGATTCCTTGGACATTACTCCGTCTCCTTGATATGAAGAGCCTGCTAGAATGTATGCCACTTACATACCAAACACATGGCCGAAGGAGACCTGGTCGTCCAAGCACATCATACTTGAAGTACATACAGCGCTTACTTGGTGACAATGAAGGCATGTTTCAAGAACGTCAGATAGCCACTCTTGCTACAGAACGCCGTGCTTGGAGAAAACTTGTGGTCGCCTGTTCCGCAGCCGAAGGATGATGAATGACCCTCCATACCAGAAAATTGTAAATATTATGTGGGGGACGTTATTATCATACTGGACCATTAGTGTTAGAAATGCAATTTTTTGCGCGCTCCGCACGCGTATTGGTTTAAATATTTCATTATTTAACTTTAACAAGACGGCTTCAGGACAGTTTTTCATGACCCTTTTAGTTCAAAAACTCCAAATCTTGCGCGATCCGCGCGCATGTTTTCTAGAGGTTTTTATCATAATTATTATAATGGCCCTCAAACCACACCAATTTCTCTATACTAAATATACTTGGGGGCGTCAAAAACGTCATGCTGGACTTTTTTTTTGCGAGCTTCGCGCGTATAAGGTTCAACTTCTCAATATTTTAGATCAACAAGATGGCTTCAGGTTTTTTGCCCCCCCCCCCACCCCCATCAAAACAGTCCTGGATACGCCATTGGGTGGGGACGATGGCCCCCCCTCAAAAGAAGCCATTTTTTGCGCGAATTAGTTTCAATGTTTAACTATTCAAGCTTAACAACATGGTTTCAGGACCATTTTAGTGACAAAACTAGAAAAAGATTGCGCGCTCCGCGCGAGTTAGATTCAATGTTTCTTTATTCAAGTCATAAAAGAGGGCTTAAGGAACGTTTTCCGGACCAATCAGTTTAAAAAACTGACAGTTTGTACGCTCAGGAACGTTTTTCTAGAGCTTTTTAGTGTTAAAATAACCATTGTTTTTGCGCGCTTCGCGCGAATTGGTTTCAATGTTTATTCAAGCTTTATAACAACATGTTTCAAGAACGTTTTCTGGACCATTTTAGTTAGTAAACTAGACATTTTTGCGCGTTTCGAGCGAATTGGTTTCATTTTTTTTTTATTCAAGCTTAAACAAAATGGCTTCATTTCAGAACCATATTAGTGTTAAAATAACCAGTTTTTGCACAAATTATTTTCAATGTTTTATTATTCAAGCTTAACAAGATTGCTTCAGGAACGTTTTCAGGACCATTTTATTATTCAAGCTTAACAAGATTGCTTCAGGAACGTTTTCAGGACCATTTCAGTGTAAAAATAACAATTTTTTGAGCGCTACGCGCGAATTAGTTGGACTGTTTTATTATTCAAGCTTAACAAGATGGTTTCAGGAACGTTTTTTTAACCTTTCTTTTAAAAATAGCCATTTTTAAAAATATTTTGTTATTCAAATTAAACAAGACGCGAGTATTACTTTCACTGATTATTTATTATTCAAGCTTACAAATATAGCTTCAGGAACGTTTTTCTAAACCTTTATTTTTACAATAGCCAATTTTTTTCGCGCTCCGAGGGAATTATTTTTTACTTTGTGTATTATTCAATTTCAACAAGATGGCTTCATAAACGTTTTCTGAACTTTTTTAATGTTAAAATATACAATTTCTGCGCGCTACGCGCGCATTTGTTTCACTGTATATTTATTATTCAAGCTTAACAAGATGGCTACAAGAACGTCTTTCTAAACCTTTATTTTTACAATAGCAAATGTTTGCGCGCTCCGCGCCTATTATTTTTATACTACTTTGTTATTCAATTGGAACAAGATGGCTTCTGAAACGTTTTCTAGAACTTTTTAGTGTTAAAATAGACATTTTTGGCACGCTACGCACAATAAGTTTCACTGTTGAATCGCAATTTCACACCCTTACGCCGTGTTGTTTGCTTTTTCAAAATTAAAGGGGAAAAAAAATCCAATTTTGAATGATATTGATAATAAGCCGATATTGATTGGAAATGAAGTTAAGGCTTTGCATTAAAATATTGGTCAAAATTACACACCAAATCGCACCAAATGGGTTCGAAAATTCAAAACAAAACAAAAATTCCAAGGGGGCCACATCCCCCTTAGACTCCCCCTGTCCGCGTTACCGCGAATAGCGGTGCTAACCAATGAAATTTATTTTTAAGCCCCCCGGGTTAAAAAAATCCTGCGCACGCCTATGGGTACTACAGCTATTCATCACTGTGCACAAGGTCCGATGCGGATATTGTTTATTCAATCGCCAATCGATTATCATCATTCAGTTTAATTTGTAGCACGACCTCATTATATGAGTAAGCGCCCTATTTGAATCCAGTATTATCCACACGTCTATTACACTTTTTAAATAACCTGAACGCACTTTAGCATGGTATGGCTACTGACATACAGACCGTCATAGATTTCTAAATGAATATATACGTTTATATCGCTATATTTTTGCCATTTCAGAAGATATATGACAATTAAAACCTATTGGGTACATTCTTGGGCATATACACAATGTATTATGATAACAAAGTTCATGGTAATGTGTTTACATTTAACATGAATTGAGAAACAAATGTTATACTTTAATCCATAAACAAGT
Source organism: Ophiura sarsii (assembly GCA_035610835.1). Classification (NCBI taxonomy): domain Eukaryota; kingdom Metazoa; phylum Echinodermata; class Ophiuroidea; order Amphilepidida; family Ophiuridae; genus Ophiura; species Ophiura sarsii. The sequence continues at coordinate 18,743,333 of CM069443.1, forward strand.
TCTTCAAAACATCGCTTTTTTTAGTTTAATTCATAATGAATCTAAATACAAATTATGACATTTGGTTAACACAATACATTGTTTATACGTTCAAGAATGTACCCAATAGGTTTTAATTGGCATATCTCTTCTGAAATGCCATAATTTTAGCGATATAAATGCATATTATTTCAGAAATATATCAAGGTCTGTGAGTCGGTTACCTTCCCATACTTAAGTGCGTTCAGGAAATTAAGAAAAGTGTAATACACGTGTGGATAACACTGGATTCAAAATAGCGCGCTACTACTCAAAGGATAAGTTCGTGATACAGATTAAACTGAATGATGATAATCGATGAGCCATCAACTATTACAATGTCGCATCGGACCATGGATCGCTGCACATGGCAGGTATCAATGGGCGCTTCTTATCTCTTTAGGTATATTAGTCTCAGGTTCAGCAGTGATTATTCTGTATTCACTGGGTTAAGTTTAAAATACTTTTTAAATTTCTATTGGGGTATCTTAAAGGCCCCTCACATGTATCCATGTGAGCTGGGCGACCCCTTACCGTCTTATAGTAAAATAACAGAGTCCAACACGGTGAACAATCAGCAAAAAATGTCAACGGCCGCATTGATTTTTTTTTTGTAACCGGGTTCATACCGTTCTATACCGGGTCCTCATCGGCCTGGAACCGGGCTCATATCAACTCCTCAGATCACCAGGTCCTTACCGGCCGGAACGCCTGAGTAACGGCCGAACCGCCTTGATAACGTCATCAAACGCCCTTTATAAGCTGAGCACTCAAGCTCGCCGCTTCACTTAAATTCCGGGAATCTCTGTATTAGTCACATGTATCCGTGTGAGCTGGCCGGCCCCTTACCGTGTGACAAATTGGTGCAGACGGCGGTACACGGTGAGGACACACGGTGGGCCGTTTCCCGTCCGTTGAACACGTTGCCGGGGATATTGCCGGCCATCCACGCCCGGCAGGAATTTTGAGCATGCTCAAAACTCCTGCCGGGTGATTAAAAGCGGCGGCGAACGGTGAGAGCCCGGTTTGAGGACGGTATAAAGACGACGCACCCGTTTCGCGCCCGATGCGTCACAGGGAACGTCATAATGCATACAACATCTTACATGTAGGCCCTACTCACCCCCAACTAGGCTTTATTTTGTTAGATATTCGAGGGGCCGAGTTTGACAACACCAAACATGGGGAAGATCCCCTGTGAATCATAAAGTAGTTTCGTTTTCAGTATTCATTCATTGGCCATGTGTAACATGTAGTGAATAAACACAAAATAGCGGCAAAAAAGGGAGCGAATTGATGCGGAAACGTGTAAGTTCAATAAAGTCAGAAATGGTAAAGCAATTGCAAAATAATTACCGTAATAACTTGTTTTTTCTACAGAGATCTGAAAACATTTTACAGTTTTTAAAAAGTATTTTTATATATTGCATTCCAGTTCAGTCAACGGATGTATGACGGTGGGTGCGTCATTTGAGACAGTCATGGTCCTTCAGAATCAATCAATAGTGCGTCACAAAATTGACTGAAAGTACCGTCATTGTATGGCAAAGGCCCGTCACATTTGTGACACGGGAGTGCGTCATGGTACATGAGAAAGTGACGTACCTCGGTAAGTGACGCACCATTCTCGGGGTCGTATAGTGCGTCATACAACTGACATGTACATTAGTCTAACTCATTTTAGACGGTTTTAATGAATGACTTCTTCAGCAATGGCTTCATTAATTTGTCGTTGTTTTCATCGCGAGAATACCTTTTATTCTCGTCCATAGAATGCATAGGCCCTCGATGTTGTGAGTGGACCGTAAAAAGGACACATAGAGAATAAATACCCTCGGCATGGTTGTTATCCGAACAGGCTAACGAAACCGATTGAACGATGAGTATCATATACATTGTACAATGGTAGAACTAGGAATTTGCTTAACACAATATTTAAATCTTCGACCAACAATCCCGACGAAGATAGCATGCACATGGGTCTACACATAATTAGTGCAACTGCTTTGTCAGGAAGGACCGATACCAGACATCGATATTCATGTATTCCTAACATCAGCATACACAACAGCCTCGTCAGCATCCGGATGTAAAACTTGGTTGTCATCGATAGATTGATTGAGATCCAGTGACGCGTAATTCAAACCTTCAACATTGGTCTCGTTCTTCTGCAGCGTTGGCTGAGATGATGAGTTCATAGGTCCGCTCATCTCGTGGTCATTTTCAATAACAATTGGATCAGTCGATTTGTTATAAGGTCGTTGACGTCGCACAATTATGACAACTATTATGATAATGAAAATGACAAAGACCGAAGCTACTCCTATGCCAATAGGAATAGCGTAGTTAGTTTGTTGTGCAACCTGTGCTACATTAGTGAATGACTTTCCTGTTATCTGAGGTACATTTACCGTATGCGATTGATCTTCTCCATTGGTATACCACATGGATGTCGTTTGCTGTATGGTATTACTTGAAATAGTGGTATATCGATGATTTAAATCATCTGGTAAGACAATCGTTGCTATTGCCGAGGATGATAGTCCAGCTGGAACCCTAACCTCGCATTGTACATGTGTGATGTTGTCGTCAGTGGTAATATTGTAAATAAGCAACTCGCTACAGTTATGTGCCTTTGATATGTGATAACGTGTCTCGCTTTCTGTTATCAAAGATTCATTTACATACCATTCGTATCTATCAACTCGTGGTATTCCCGTACCACAGCACATGAAACTACCGTTCATAAAGAGTCCGTTTGATGGATGTAAATAGAAGGTCAACGTTGTGACATTAGGTGATCTCTCAAAGGGTGTTACATGACACTGTCGTTCTTTCGTCATATCCGTGTTCAACATGTTCGTCATGCTTGTTACCTTGCAAATGAAGTTCACCCCGTTGTCTACATCTCTAAGTGCGCGGTTCATAGAAAATGTTGTGGCATTTGCCGATTCTAAAAATTCATGACCGCTCCTATACCATGATAATGTGGCTTTAGAATTTCCATTTGGTAAACTGCAATTGAGTTCCACTGAAACACCGACTAATAACTCTGCGTCATTTTCAACCGGTCGAGCCAGACAATCTGGTGATCCTGCAATACGTTTAGTTACCCTTAGAAGTCCTGTGTAAAATGTACCACGATCCTTGAACCATCCGTCATGGACGCACTTGAAGGTTCCGTTATCTTTGGAAGTAACATGATCTACTCTCAATGTGCACACACGTCCCGATCCGCGAGTAGACCTATATCTTGTAGCGTACACACCTCGTCCTGTGAACTTTGTGTTTTCCAATGTTTTATCTTTGGCCGCATCGGTTGTTAGAACCTGGTTGTCGGACCACTGTATTACCCAATTGATATCTCCATAAGGCCTTTTTTCAATCAAGGTACACGTAAATGATACAGTGTTTCCCTCAACCACTTGCTTTCTCTGTGTTGAACAATGTACAACAGCAACAACAAAACATAGCGCTAATGTTAACATTTGCCACATCATGATTCGATGACTGTTTACTGGTCTCGAAACAAAATGTTTAATTAAAGCTTAATACTGCCGAAATTCAACACTATATCTGGATTTATCATAGGTCGTCGTTTCTTTATGTGAATTCAAATTACTGGGTCTATACGACGAGTTGCGTCCGCTCCTTTTCTGTGAATATTCCTGACCCTGACACGACCAGAGCTTTGATGAACAGAATTAAGGGCATGAGATATCCCTTAACACTTGAGTCCAATAATGGTAAAGCTGTTCAATTATCAAATCACGACTTAATATGGAAAACTACAACTAGTTACAGGGATACTATGGTTCGTATCCTCTTTCCGCTCAAAATTGATCAAATCTGGACAGGCAGTGACCAATACCTGTAGATACTGACAAGTAACGCTTGAATCCTGGTTTATTCTTAGTGTATGTTATTCACTGTTTAGACTAGTGTAAAGCCTATATAATCGTATAATCCTTTCATACAGATTTCGTACAGTTGTTCACGAAGAATAAAAACCTGAATCCTCGACAAACGACGACGATAATTGCGGGCATTCAACGGATGTAATGCGCGCGTTCGATACGAATCAAAAATGACACGAGGAAAAGCCACCAGAAGATGAAAAATGATGTTAAATGTGAGCAGTTTGCACACAATCCGTTACACAACAAAACTGAACAAAATTCCGAATGACAATTAAATTGTGTCTCGTTTCATGTTTCAGGATGTTGCTTAGATGAGGATATATAGTGATTGCAATATCAACAATTACAAACACTGGCTAATGTCCCAAATCGAAAAGTAAGCCAGGACATTCACCGGCGTTTGTTGTTTTTCTCTCCTAGATTCCTTGTTTCGGCGTTTCATAAAGGAAATAATTCAACAATATGATACGATGACAGCATATTTTTAAGATCGGTTTATAGGTATCAGATTACCGGAAATTAATTGCTGGGATTTTTTGTTTCATCAAGATGGCCGTCGAAATTGTTGCCATAAACATCAATATACCTCAAATGAGCGCATATTGCACAGTATTCACTTGCTGAAAGAGAGATATTTGCATTCTTGGATTGTTATTCTTTGTTCAAGATGGCTGCCAAGGTGTTAAAATGGGCATCGAAAATATCTCACTAGGTTCATATAAGTTCAACATACGAGATAATAAATAATACTTAAAATAATTGATGTGATATTGATAAGGGACCAGTTCCATGGTCATTTGTATCCTACTTCTCAACCACTCACAGATAAGTAAAATGCATGTCAATAACAACACGTTCATTGATTTTAGTTTTCAAAATACGTCTCCCACCACATATCATCAGCATGGATTGATAAATGGCTGGAACTGGATATCTAGTTTATACATGAGGTTATGCTGTTTTAGCATTATTCGAACATACATGTACATTGACAGTACATGTACAGCAATCAAGCGGAGTCATGGGGGTTTGTCAGTATTGGGTATACTTCCTTATTATTTCTACGTTCGAGTATCGGGTATATAGAATGACATTTAATTTGGTTGCTTATTTGTAGGCTTACATCATAAAAACAGCGCATTAAAAGTTGACTGAACTTTCCAAAAACATAGGCAAATCATTTCTATCATGTCTATACGGATCCGGAACTGTAAGTACCTGATTTAACCTTGTACAACTTTTCATTCAGGCAACATTCATTTTAAACTTTTGAAGGACCGTTTGATGTTTAATAATGTTGAAAATAGTTGCCACCGTTTTATTAGAAATCATTAATTCTTCGCACGGGTGGCAAGGTTTAATTTGTTGACAAATTCAATATCAGCAAATCACTCACTGGGCCTTTTCGGTTTCAGAATTTGAAGTGTCATCAGGAGGTTCTTGACTCATTTAGGGCTGTTGGCCGCATGATTATTCTCCTTTAGTGTGATGATCATTATTGATGATTTAATTAAAATGACAGAATCGTAAACTCAGGATTAAGCACTGGGACTTCTACTCACAGAGAGAGGGGGGGCAGCAGGCCATGGACCCAGTCACAAAAGAGTAAAAAATTATATGGAAGAAAATTAAGGAGGAAGAGAAGAAGAAGACGAAGAAGAAGGAGGAGGTGGAGGAAGAGGAGGAAGAGGAGGAGGAAGGTTAAGGAGGAAGAAGAAGAAGAAGAAAAAAATGTAATGGAGAATGTTAAAGGATCTATTCTTCCTCTTAGCAATAGAGGGCGCTGCAGTATCAACTGTTAGTATCATACTTTGTCACATGCTCACACGTGAAACCCATGCACAGTGGACATAGTGTTCTCCCTGAAAACGTTATGAGCTAGGCCTATATGCAAATATTTTTGGCAAGTTCACAAAATGGCCGCCAAAAGTGGTCACATTGACAAAATTCATACAAAGTCGGCTAAAATATAAGATAAAAGCACATATAAAATGACTAAATATTATGTTATTGATCATTGCGAAATAATTCCCAGCATTATTACGTAGCTAATGTACATCAAATTCAAGATGGCAAACAAAATGTCCGCAGAAGTGGTCAAATTGAGAAAATTCACAAAAGCATAAATAAAACGACTAGATATATGTTATTGACCATTGAAAATTCGTTCCCAGCATTTTTATATTGCTATTGTATATAAAATCCAAGATGGCAGACAATATGGCTGCCAAAATTGCCCGCAAAAGTGGACAGCTTGAGAAAGTTCACGTTTATCGGCTAAAATAAAGAAAAAAGCATATTATACAATGACTAGATATATATTTTTGACCATTGCATATTCATTTCAAGCATTTTTATGTTGTTAAGGTACTACTAGTACATTACATTCAAGATGGAGGACAAAATTGTTGACAAAATGGCCACCAAAAGTGGTCAAATTGAGAAAATTCATATATCGGTTACAATATATATTGAGAGTATCGGGTTTTATTTCACTGTTAACATCCCAAATGTGTTTTTAGGACACTCAAAGGCACCCAAAAAGGTTGGTTTGGTTGAGGGCTGGGTGTGGGGGTGGGGTGTGAGGGGGTTGGGGGGGAGGGGGGATGGTGCACGGGAACCCCCTGTACATACCCGACTATTCCCTACTTCCATTGACATTGCTTGTGTCTGGAGAGCCGGAGTGAGTGAGTGATATTTAAAACAAGGTTTTTGGGGGGATTCTTTTCAGTACATACTCTGATATGCTACACGGTGTCCCGTCCGAACTTCATTTATGTTAACATACAATGTATTAATACATTGTATGTAATATAACAATGAAGTTCGCTTGAACTGGCGTCTTAGTTTTAGTTACCCTGACAGTTTTGGATCTTACTTGGCTCTGCTGATACATATAAATACTGGTTGTTTGTCGTGAATAATATGAATAGAAATATGTTTTCTGTTGAAATTGAACTAACTATCATCATTTAGCTCAGTGGTTAGAGCATTCGACTGGTGTTCGAAAGGTCACGGGTTCGATTCCCGCACCGGCTCATGTCCTTGCTTTTTAAGTTGGGATATGAGTCGAGGCTTGTTTAATGTTTGTTCGAGTTGTGGAACTTGCGGTAGTTATCTGCCTCGCTGTTATTATTTAAAATTGTTCAAGTTCCCCATTGAATCGCCTATGCGATCCTCTATATGTTGGTATGTGATGCGTAACCCTATAGTCTCGTCTTCGGATGTGGTGTTTGTATCATTTAGTAGATAGATTGTTATTGTTTTGATTGATTATGTTCAAGTACACACTGAATGACGATTGCAATCGGACAGGGTTCTCTGCTGGTGAAAAGTGGCCAAAGCTAAATTTGACATACCTGAGTAGATTAGGCCATAATTTGATAACAAAAGCTCTAAAATAGATAGAATTTTGTTTATTACACTTGAAAGATTGCTGATCATGTTGCATAGGGGCCAATTTTTGACACGCTCTGTATACATAACAAGATAACATATTGAATATTAAAATGATGAACACACATGTAAGGTCTATACAGAGTGAGCGTCAAAGCACTTGACTCATGCTTTATAAGATCTACGTAACATGTTCTCAAAATATTCTATATATTATGTGGTAGAGGCCACTGTATTGCACACATTTCCAGCACGTATAAGAAGAATTCATTCGATATCAAAATTGTTTGATAAAGACATTTCCTAAAGTCCATTTTAACATCCAAACATAGTGCCGGTGCCTAGAACCGATTCAATAACGAAATCGTGTACCGTAATCATTGTTTTAGCGCTCTATTCAAATGCTAAATAGCGGTGTGCTGTCTAAGTAGAGTCGAGTACCATTGATTAAGAAAGTCACAATTTTGTTAATGGTACCATGAAAACTCATGATTCATAGTTGCTAAGCAAACATATAGTTTTCTCTTCTCGCTCCCGGCAATGTTCGCTTTCAAATGTTTTTCAATTTCGTTTTAAATTGATTTTATTTTAAGTCAATTGTTTAGACTGACCCGGTCTACTAACACCAGATTAAACATAGCATAATATAGCACAATTAAATAATATTATAGGCCTACATATTTACAAATACGAATTTGCTGGCCCGATAGCTTTTATTATGTGTGGTGAGTTGGTGACGTCCTAACTATTTGTCGTGAATGGAATATGTAATGAGATGCATTACGATACATATACACCTATTGTATAAGAGACACTCTTAAATACAATTATTACGCTCTCTGTGTCAGTCACCTCTCAAATAATAGAGCGCTGTGCTAGTGTTACAAAGGTTGCAAGTTCGAATCCTATCAGTTGTGCATGTTTTTGTTCAACGTTTATGTACATTGACCCATTCTTGGGAAAGATAAATATTTAATTCATTTTAGTCTACCCAGAGAAAAAGTAAAACATTCACTATATTCACTGCTTCAATGACATTTGAATACTTTTAAATCCATCGAAATAGCAATCTGCAACGTCTAGTCTGAATGCGACTGTTTATGCTTAAAAGCATATGAAATGTGTAAGATTCATGAACGGCATATAGGCGTTATTTCTTAATGAAAGTAAACACAACCAAAGCCCAAATATGGCGGACCAGGGTGGGTTTGTACCCACGAATTTGGGATCATTTTATTTGCCCCACCACGACAAATGGAACCAACTGACATTATTGTTAATTTAAGATCATGACGATGCTTAGCTCCCATACACTTGTACAGGTTGTGTTATTTGAATAGGCCAAAGCCTTTTATTTTGGGTTTGATATTATGTCTGCTTTTACATTCAAGCCATAGAAGATTTCTTGTGCATCCCAGCATGCTTAGCATTAATGTTGTCCACAGATACACACTATCAAACATGTGCTTTAGCAGCTCAAGATCCTGTGACATTCCAATACATAGTGCAGAATGGCATAACTTGGCCACATATTATATGAAAATGAAGTTGAGATCTAACTAAAACTTATATATGTGTTATTCAAAAATAAAGGGTCTTCAATAAAAACAAGAATCTTCCTGTGGTAGGCCTATGTGAAAAAGGCTTTAGCGCGTAGCTCGTCGCGCCGGCGATATTTTTTCCTGTGGTTCTGCTAGCTTGAATCAACAAGAAAATGATATGCATAATTTGGAAATCTGTCAAAATAAAAATGGCCGGTAAGAAAAAAATCCCCGGGAAAAAAATCACATACCTCATAACCAATTCTCTAAAAAACGAAGAAGAAAAATCGCACAGTACTTAGCTTGAGTGCCTAATAACTCAAATTGGCCGAAGCATCAATCAGTTGGTTCCTTTTGTCGATGGCCCTCATTATAATTGATCTGCTAGAGCTTTGCCTCCATGAAGTATCCCTTATTTCCGTACGGACCATCGGTCAAAACCCAATAGGCCTACCCTCCTTGCATCATTTATAATTTATAACCAATATTGTGTATCATATATCATCATGCTTACAATACTCTACAGTTTCTATGATTATTATCATTCCAATATTTGAGTACAAATAGTATGGAATTCTTCCATCATATCTGTTGAAATACTTTGGTAACCCTGTGACGTCATAATACTAAATACACGTTTTGCTACTTCACATGTGAATATGAAGAAAAACGGATCTCTAAACATGTCATTAACCCGCCAGCTTAGAGATTGCCAGCGTTTCGTTTGTCATACCAGTGACGTCACTAGTCATACCAGCCATCTTAATAACTTGTCAACTTGAAATATTCCTGAAGGGTGATGAACCATTTTAACCTGTAGCTTCTTTATTTTACTACTACCAATACTAACAATGTAAACATGCTGAGAAGCATATGAAAATGTGTTATACATGTAACGATGCAATGTAAACATGATGAAACTATGTGAAATGTGAAAATTGTGATAGTAATAAACAATAAAAGATAATAAAAAACAAAACAAAACGAACATTTATACAAATCATTCTTGCTAGATCCATTACTATACTAGTATTTAACAAATGTTTGAATGTGAACGATAATTGCCAGTGATTGTTTTATGTGACTATGATGATGAGACTAACATATTTCTTAAAACTGTATAGCAATGGACCAAATTAACACACACACCCATGATACCAAATGTGAAGCGTGCCCTTGCTCCAGTGCTCAGCTACTTGCATGAGAACATGGAGAGGTCATCTGAATGTGCCAAAATCAACACTATTTCGTGCTCAAAATTACATCTTTGTCGTCTGTTCAATGAAGTGTTACATTGACCACTACACAGTGTAGTGATCTATTGATTTTTAAGCACAACATAGTGTTGATTTTGGCACTCTCAGATTGCGACCTCCTCATGTTCTCAAGCATGTGGCTGAGCACTGGATGGAACAAGGGATTGCTTCACATTGGATGTCATTGTAAAGATGAACACTTCAGCTTTTAAATAATATACGATATTACACTAAATTGAACATATCCCGAGATATTTGAACAAATTGTGATTGAAAAAAAAATCCGAACTTTTTTGAGCAGTTTATACATGTATATTGAACACAGAACTATAATGTTCAACTGCACATCCCAACCTGTGATTATTTGAAATTCGCGCCCGGTTGTCTGTGTCGAAAGTGCTGATGGGATAGCCATAGTGGCAGCGTAAATAAAACCGCCTCTTCACCAACAGGTCACTGGACGTTATCAAGCAGAAATTCAATGCATAAATCGATAATATCAATACATTTAAGTCTTTCTTCATAGTTTTGATCCATACATCTATCTGATTGTTTTTCTTTCTAAGCCGATTTTATCTTTACGCTGTACTTTTAAAAACTTTAACCTACAGAAGTGGTATGTATAATTATAATAATGCTACATATCATATAAACGCTAAAGTTCCTTGGCACGGATTTCCTTAATGATACATGGCACGGATTTCCTTTAATGATAATGGGATGAGCTGGAGTATAGTCAAAGATGCACACACATGTACGAAATAGTTTCCCTCTATCATAGAAGTAGTGCCAGTACGCCTCATATATTACATAACATAATGCATTAGTTAAATGTGCACTAAGAGATGTTTTTAACTTAATATTACAGATAATCATTATAATTGGCCATTAATGTTAAAAAGCAGCAAAACTTGATTAAAACAATGTTTAAATATATGTTGAAATGTCATCGCTATTTATTGAAACTCTTTTAAAAAAATTGCCCTCTATATATATCGTATGTAATTTGAATCGGAAAGAGAAATAGCGCAACGCTGTTTACCATCAAATGCTGTTCGAGCACGACACCGCAGGGGAGTGCTATTGTAAGCGGAATCATACACGACACTATACAAATCAAAATTCACAATTAAAGCATAATTTCGATTTTTGTAAAAACGAATAAAACATGTAAGTTTGCTAACACCCGCAGTCAAAATCGGCGAACCCGCGATTCCTGAACAACGAATCAAAACCAAGCGCGCGGTGCGGGCATTGAACGGCGCACACGCGGAGTGCATTATGCACTTTCAATGCACTCCGCGTATTTTAGTTTCTTGCTTTCTGATTGGTTCGACACTACTAAGAGTGTATGAATACACGTCGCCTTCCTATTGTTGACGGGGTAAACATCTATATCGAGTAACGAAACTGAGGCGGAGAATGTAATGTCTTTATTCTTCGCCTCGCTTTCGATATTATATTTTTCGTCTCGCTTTCGTTACGTGATATCGATATTTACCCCATCAACGGTAGGAAGGGTCCAATTATATTCAAGGTCTATTAACAATATGTTAAGATACTTACAATCACAAATGCTACATTTAGCCACCGCCCTACTTTGGTTTATACTTTATCCTTGGTGTAAGACAGCACAAAATCCTTTATTGAAGGATAAGGATTATACAGCTTTATTCTGTAATGGGGTCTTCACACTAGACATTATGAATATCTTACACTAAGGATATACCCTTACTTTTAAGTATTGACACAGAGCAAAGACTTTACAGAGTGAAACACTTAACTTACTAAAATCACTTACAATTTGTGTGAGCCTACTAAACATTTTAAACACAACCGACAAAAGGGACCATTTTCATCAAGCATTTTGTTCACTCTCTTTCGTTTTCTAAGACTCAGGTCATCCCTTCATATAGTGCATATTATGCATCGATGGCTCCTGGAACTGACAACTGGACTTCTTTCCACTAGAATTAAACAACAGATAAATTAGGTTAAACAAAGATAGCTAATTTAATTGACACATTCATTACAATAATTATAGCACACCCAGAGCTATGGTCAAGTTTGCATCTTGGTCTCATGACTCGTAACAGCTGCTTACACTTTTGCATCTTGGTCTGGTCTGGGTCTCGTCTAAAGAAGATTTCTTGTGCATTCCAGCATGCTTCGCTTTCCTCACACGACCACTGCTTTCTGTCACCAGTGTCTACTGGTTCCCATTGATATTACATTGTTGTTAAACGAGGGTCTTTAAGAAAATCCGGCTGCAAGTAGTACAATTGACATGATTGATGTGACTTCAATTCAGTCTTTTCTTGGTTTTCTTAAAGACCATATTTTTTGAATAAGGCATATGACTTGGAATTCAACTATTTTTTTGGCCTATATGTACCATGTATTATAGGGTGGATGTCAGACGACTTGCAGCTGTTAATTACTTTAACACATATTTTGTACTGATTGTTTTGGGGCAAGCCCTGTTGGCAGTGTAGTCGTGCTAAGCATGCTGCACAATAAATCTTCTTTGGGTCTTGTCGGTGTTGGTAGGCGTTAGTGTTGTCATGACTACGCTATTGCCAGCCACTCAATATCATTGACAAATTACACAAGGTTGTTTTATGATTATCTTAGTTGTGAACATTAACTTACTTCTTTGCTTCGGCTCCTTTTACCATATCCATGTGATCCAGTAGGTCTACTGGTGCCAGCATGGCTTATAGCTGCACTGGGATTGTTTTCTGGTACGACCTCTGTTTAAGGACACAGAATACTAATATTAGCACGTTTTGCCAAGGCTAACATACTTAATTGTTGTAATAATCACTGCGCCCTTAATCTTAAAGATATAGCTGTTTTGACCTTTTGAGAGAGTTGGTTTGAAGAATTTGATTAGCGAAAGAGTTCAAGATGCGCAGTATAAGCGTTCTTCCACGGTATAGGCCTAATCGAATGCTATTCCCAGGAGAACTGTGCGTTAATAGCGTACCTTTGTCGTTTGCGGGTCCTGCAAGCTGAGATGATACAGTCCCAGGATTATTCTGAGAAAACATAAACATCAATAAATGCAATCATTCTTAAGGGTATTTTTTTATAGATATAAAAAGGAAGAAGGGAGAAGTACACGAATTATACTTTATATTCTATGGGTCAGGCCGTTTGGTGAACCCACTTTTCTGAACCCACCTGAACCCACTTTTTTATTTGAGTTATGTAATGGGGCAACAAGTACAACTAATATACTTGAATATTTCGGCGAAATAGCAAGTAAAACCCTATTTTTAATGCATTTTATGCACAGCCTTGTTCGTGCATTGTGTGAAAAATTGTCAGTGTAGCTGAGGAAATGCTACAGTACGAGTACGCAAGGGCCTCCTTTTACGCAAGACACTCACGTGAAACCGGACACGAGCAACGATATACATGAGCCACGTGCAATTGAACGCCTTACTTTGTGGGTGATTTTGCAGAGGGTGATGAACACTGAGCAATTACGTAAATCGAAATAGATTTAGGATGAAGCCACACTCATTATCGCTTCAAATAAATGAATGAACGAATAAATAAACCATTTAATTATTCAGTAAATGAATAGTTAAATATATATATAAATAAATAATCATAAGTTAAACCATTTGGAATGGTAGTTGCTACTCAGAGTTTCACGCTTGTGCGATCATCAGACAACTCTGAGTTATCTGATGATCAGAGTTGTCTGATGATCGCACAAGCGTGAAACTCTGAGTAGCAACTACCGTTCCAAATGGTTAAACTTATATTTCGCTCTGCATCGCATTGAGCACTCAGCAAGAAGATTGCTTCTTTACCAGTAAATAAATAATCAAATAAATTAAATAAATAACTTTATTAACAAGAATCAAACATTTCATTGATTGAATTGCATTGTTAATTAAACCAAACAAAAGCTAAACCAACCCCCGGTGAGATTTAATACAAAATGTTTTACATTGTATCAATGAGCTCTTTTGCCAGTGTACTAGCTTCATGCACAGTGTAGCTCCTCGTGTGTATGTCCGATGACGACGTTGCGTCAGAGGGAAAATCAGAATCCATGACCATATTGACAATTAGGAACAGGTGGCTTCTTAAACTTCGGTATAGAGATAATAGTTGGTGGTTGAGACAAGGCTGTTTTCTATGCAACGACCGAATTGGAGACTATACGCACGTGGCTCGATATCATGTTTATAATTTATTAAGAAAAACTGTTTTTCTCCTACGTAAATGATACAGATTTAAACCATTATTCAAAGGATGTTCTCTATTATTATTTACTACATATTCCACAAATAAAGAAGTGGGTTCAGGTTGGTTCAGAATAGTGGGTTCACCAAACGGCCTGACCCTTATTTTATGAGTGAGAGTGAGTGACATTGGACATGTGTCCAACCATTATTTGAATATTCATTTTCCAGGTCGCAAACAAGGGCGTATATTACGATGGTCCACACGTTTATTGTTAATCCCCCACTAATATTAATACGTGTAGTAACGAAGAGTCGTAAACTGGATCAGCTAAGCACATATGAAGGACAGCCACCTTAGGTTAACCACTCGTTCAGGAGAACATTGCCCTATTTTTCAAATTTGAGTCGTCTGAATTTCAATGTGTGGAAAAGCTTTTAATTTTGCTGTAAATTATATTTTATGTGAGGTCCGTCACACCCTCTTTTGTGTCCATTGTCAAATACGTCGGAGGACAACAATTAACAACGATTATTTGGTAAAGGGACTTACACTTCTGTTTTGGAGTGGTATTGCATTCCTCCAATTGTCTGTAGATAATTGATGACGCTCCAGAGACCTTTTGAATACGTCGCGTACCTTAGATAGATAATGCAAAAAATAAGAAGAGGACACTTGTAAAGATATAATTTTGCTCATTCAAGATTTCCTACAACAATATTTATAACTTCTGCAAGTCAATAACGTTTGAGGGTCATTATATTCTCTTTGTCCATCAAAGACTTGAGACATGCCCGGAACCTAAAATAGGCTACCCTATCTCCGAAAATTTAAATAGAAACGACCTTAAGAATACGAACAGAGCAAAGGGCTATCGCTAATATCGGAAGTTGTAGCAGCAAGTTATCAATTAATAAGTCAACGATTAGTTGTTTGTTACCCCCAGGGCATTGGCGATCTGTAAAAGACAGAATCATAACCATCAGGGCATTGGCGATCTGTAAAAGACAGAATCATAACCATCAGGGCATTGGCGATCTGTAAAAGACAAAATCATAACAACCAGGGCATTGGCGATCTGTAAAAGACAGAATCATAACCATCAGGGCATTGGCGATCTGTAAAAGACAGAATCATAACCATCAGGGCATTGGCGATCTGTAAAAGACAGAATCATAACAACCAGGGCATTGGCGATCTGTAAAAGACAGAATCATAACCATCAGGGCATTGGCGATCTGTAAAAGACAGAATCATAACCATCAGGGCATTGGCGATCTGTAAAAGACAGAATCATAACAATCAGGGCATTGGCGATCTGTAAAAGACAGAATCATAACCATCAGGGCATTGGCGATCTGTAAAAGACAGAATCATAACAACCAGGGCATTGGCGATCTGTAAAAGACAGAATCATAACCATCAGGGCATTGGCGATCTGTAAAAGACAGAATCATAACAACCAGGGCATTGGCGATCTGTAAAAGACAGAATCATAACCATCAGGGCATTGGCGATCTGTAAAAGACAGAATCATAACCATCAGGGCATTGGCGATCTGTAAAAGACAGAATCATAACCATCAGGGCATTGGCGATCTGTAAAAGACAGAATCATAACCATCAGGGCATTGGCGATCTGTAAAAGACAGAATCATAACCATCAGGGCATTGGCGATCTGTAAAAGACAGAATCATAACCATCAGGGCATTGGCGATCTGTAAAAGACAGAATCATAACCATCAGGGCATTGGCGATCTGTAAAAGACAGAATCATAACCATCAGGGCATTGGCGATCTGTAAAAGACAGAATCATAACCATCAGGGCATTGGCGATCTGTAAAAGACAGAATCATAACCATCAGGGCATTGGCGATCTGTAAAAGACAGAATCATAACCATCAGGGCATTGGCGATCTGTAAAAGACAGAATCATAACAACCAGGGCATTGGCGATCTGTAAAAGACAGAATCATAACAACCAGGGCATTGGCGATCTGTAAAAGACAGAATCATAACCATCAGGGCATTGGCGATCTGTAAAAGACAGAATCATAACAACCAGGGCATTGGCGATCTGTAAAAGACAGAATCATAACCATCAGGGCATTGGCGATCTGTAAAAGACAGAATCATAACCATCAGGGCATTGGCGATCTGTAAAAGACAGAATCATAACCATCAGGGCATTGGCGATCTGTAAAAGACAGAATCATAACCATCAGGGCATTGGCGATCTGTAAAAGACAGAATCATAACCATCAGGGCATTGGCGATCTGTAAAAGACAGAATCATAACCATCAGGGCATTGGCGATCTGTAAAAGACAGAATCATAACAACCAGGGCATTGGCGATCTGTAAAAGACAGAATCATAACAACCAGGGCATTGGCGATCTGTAAAAGACAGAATCATAACCATCAGGGCATTGGCGATCTGTAAAAGACAGAATCATAACCATCAGGGCATTGGCGATCTGTAAAAGACAGAATCATAACAACCAGGGCATTGGCGATCTGTAAAAGACAGAATCATAACAACCAGGGCATTGGCGATCTGTAAAAGACAGAATCATAACCATCAGGGCATTGGCGATCTGTAAAAGACAGAATCATAACCATCAGGGCATTGGCGATCTGTAAAAGACAGAATCATAACCATCAGGGCATTGGCGATCTGTAAAAGACAGAATCATAACAACCAGGGCATTGGCGATCTGTAAAAGACAGAATCATAACCATCAGGGCATTGGCGATCTGTAAAAGACAGAATCATAACAACCAGGGCATTGGCGATCTGTAAAAGACAGAATCATAACCATCAGGGCATTGGCGATCTGTAAAAGACAGAATCATAACCATCAGGGCATTGGCGATCTGTAAAAGACAGAATCATAACCATCAGGGCATTGGCGATCTGTAAAAGACAGAATCATAACAACCAGGGCATTGGCGATCTGTAAAAGACAGAATCATAACCATCAGGGCATTGGCGATCTGTAAAAGACAGAATCATAACCATCAGGGCATTGGCGATCTGTAAAAGACAGAATCATAACCATCAGGGCATTGGCGATCTGTAAAAGACAGAATCATAACAACCAGGGCATTGGCGATCTGTAAAAGACAGAATCATAACCATCAGGGCATTGGCGATCTGTAAAAGACAGAATCATAACAACCAGGGCATTGGCGATCTGTAAAAGACAGAATCATAACCATCAGGGCATTGGCGATCTGTAAAAGACAGAATCATAACAACCAGGGCATTGGCGATCTGTAAAAGACAGAATCATAACCATCAGGGCATTGGCGATCTGTAAAAGACAGAATCATAACAACCAGGGCATTGGCGATCTGTAAAAGACAGAATCATAACCATCAGGGCATTGGCGATCTGTAAAAGACAGAATCATAACAACCAGGGCATTGGCGATCTGTAAAAGACAGAATCATAACAATCAGGGCATTGGCGATCTGTAAAAGACAGAATCATAACAACCAGGGCATTGGCGATCTGTAAAAGACAGAATCATAACCATCAGGGCATTGGCGATCTGTAAAAGACAGAATCATAACCATCAGGGCATTGGCGATCTGTAAAAGACAGAATCATAACCATCAGAATCGGGTTTCGAAACATCGAACTTAGTGCAGGATCTGTCAAACGAACATTTTACGTTGATGTTATTTTAAAAGGATAAAAGGATAACTCGATATGACTTACCTCCTTGTTGAGTAGGCAATATAAGATGAATATGAGCAACCCTTGAAGAGAATTGAAAATCACGAACAAGTAGTTAAACACAATGGTTCCCCCTCCATGTCCAAGAAATCCAAACAACCACGTAGTGCCCAACAGAGGGGTCAGGACAGCAGTTCCTTTTATAGAAACCCTAAAGAAGGGAAGTAAGACGAAGCTATTAGGTAATGCATTATTTTGTGCTTAATATATTATCTGTTGTATTGTATTTGCTTTCATATTTACGCATATCTTTAATTCCAGGGGGTTTACTCATTTATGAAAGATATTTAGGAATGAACCGCTCGATCTACTGCCACTACTGGTATAATCTACTTGACATGGGTTCCGGTTTCGAATTGAATCCATTTCGCAACAATCCCATATACTTCATTAAATTCAAATTATTAAATGTTAATTTTGATTTGACTGTTAATAACATTTACGCTTTGATAACCATTTATTACCTGACTCCCATCACCTGTTCGTTTGGATTTACAGCTCTCACTGATCGCCATAAGATTCGTCCAACGATAGCAAGGATAATGGTATTGGTCTACAAAACACATACAACAGTGATTATTTTCATTGTAGACAAAATAAAGTCATTTTCCTCTATCCCATTTTGAGTTTACTGTAAAATGTGGAAAAAGGGTGCCAACCGATATCCATCAACACTGGCATAGACCCACTACGAAAGGCATTCACGGCGTGTGCGGGTGCCCAGGCGGGTGTCTATTGTTTGTGTGTGGTGGGTTGAGGCTCAAGGTGGGGTGGGTGGGGTTTGGTGGTGTGGGTATGTAGGGTTGGCGGTGATTTTGGGTTCGAGTGGGGTGGTGATGTAACATGAAATTCAGGGGTATTCAAGTTAATTGGGCATTCAGCAATTGTTACAGAGGATGGTGGAGGATTAATTTAAATTTTGAAATTTTTCTTAAGTAAATAAGCATACTTAAGAGACCTCTTTAACCAACTATAAACACTATATACTACCATCAAAACATTATTGGCTCAAATTAGTGTTATTATATACGGCAATGTCGTTAATGGTTTACTCACCAAACAATGGCGTCATTATGTAGTTTATTAAGTTTGTGATGTATGTAATAAAAGTTTGTACACGTCAGGGGTCGCATTCTGACGCATCTGCGCGTCCTAGACCTCTCACTTTCTATTAGTGACGCGTCAGGTTTCAAATTGGAAAGACTTGCGGGTCCCGATCAAAATTGAAGGGACCCCTTAAATTTGACGATGTATGTAAATGGAAACCTAAAGAAATTCTGTAAATTGCATGTCCATCCTTTGCTCACAATATAAATTCATTAAACTGTCCGTAAAAAGTAAAAATGTCAAATACCCAAACTTCAGGACCCCTCAATTTCTTGGGGGACCCCTTATTTTTTTTTTTTTTAAGCCTACGGGGTCCTGAAAAATTTCATGGGACCTCTCACATTTTTGATCCAGTGCTATATCTGAGTACACGTACCGTTATAACAAGAGCAGCAGGAGCTCCAAATGCCCAGATGAGCCCAGAGTTTGTATTCAACCAGCAACTGCAACAAGAGCAACAATCATACAATGCGGAATCAGAATTTGAAGATATCAAGTAAATTGGCTATCTGTGCTCTCACGAAAATACAGTGCTCTCAAGTAAATTACCAGGTTAAAAATATGCTCTTCTTAAGTCTCAACCTAAATATATCGAATTTTATGTTCTTTTCTTTAACAGTCTCGGCATGTAAGAGCGTACCACATGTGATTCATGGGTCCTCAGATCAACTTTTTATAAAACGCAGTGATACATTCACCATACCATTATGCTATAGATCATTTCACATTGAGATCGAAACTCTGTGGAAAAACAGGTCACGTGCGTGGACTAGGTGCGTGGTGCATTCTTCGCAACGGTTGATCCCATTCATATTGGTTGTCCGCCTAGTAAGTGGTTTACTACGTTGACATACAAGCGTACATTCATAAGAAATAAAACTAGTAGCGCGACTATTTTGCTTTGATCAACAATGGCGTCGATACCGGCAACACTGAAAGCCAAACTGGAGTCAAGTGACTCTTGAAATGGAGTAAATCGGCCATGACTCTCCAAATGAGTCATCCTGACTCTCCAAAGGAGTCATCCTAGCCGTCGGAAAGAGTAATCGGCTATGACTCTCCAAAGGAGTCATCCTGACTCTCCAAAGGAGTCATCCTAGCCGTCGGAAAGAGTCATCGGCCATGACTCTCCAAAGGAGTCATCCTGACTCTCCAAAGGAGTCATCCTGACTCTCTGGAGCTAATTTGCATATTTTACTTGGTCTTATATTAGCCGAGTAAAATGCGCAAATCGCTCATTAGCATAATTGCAATGGTCCAAAAATTAGCACCGGTGCTCGTGTGTACCATTTCAATTATGCTAACGAGCTAATTTGCACTTTTATTTATTTAAACCTATTAATTTATTTGAATCAAGTCGATGCGTTAATTTAACACCGTTGAATGTACATTGATATATATGCATATTTCTCACTGGTATTAAGGAAGGGATTGATTGCTCGCTAAGTAAATGCAAATACATTGAGCAAGAACATAAACATCAAAGAGCCAATGACCCTTAAGCCCCCCCAGTTCTCAGTGTCTTATTCCTACCTGGAGTCACGGTGACTCTATTTAGCCAGTTGGAGTCATTATTACTCTCGAAAGGGAGTCCAGCCTACATGTGACTCTATGTCAATATTGACTCCATTTGAAGAGTCACAAGACTCCCTTGAAGAGTCATGCATCATGACTCTCCAAAGGAGTCAGTAATATTGACTCTCCAAGGGAGTCATGTGACTCTCTAAACAGAGTCAATATTGACATAGAGTCACATGTAGGCTGGACTCCCTTTATAGAGTAACCCTGACTCCAGTTTGGCTTTCAGTGAACTTCAGATGGTAAATATGAAAGTATTACCCCGAATCTCTTTTATCTCACCGTTCTTGTTACTGAAACACCGCCAGATACAACTTTGTGAGCAAAACAATCTGTCATCAACAGTCCCACACCAGCGCAATCTATACACGGGTTATTACAGACACCTGGTTGTAAACACGTTAGTTTTTTTGTGGATGACTTCAAATGACTTGAAGTCATCCACTGATGCCAAAACACATTCAGCTAATCGGGAAACATTCAGAACCGATTGAATATTTTCGGATTTCAAATGGTCTATAGCCAAATTTTGAAATTCCTAATACTTTGGGTTTGGTCGTAAAAATCATCAAAATGTTAGGCAAAATGTTCAGGTAAAACGATTACTACGTTCCCCATAAGTATACACTATGCGCGCCAAGTTATCCCAACGAAAGGAAACCATATTTTGAAAACTCCAGTTGGGCACATAACAAAAGTGAGAAAAAAATCGTTGGGATCTCGTTGGCGCGTTACGTTATGCTGACCTGAACTCTTGACGAACAGCGCCCTCATGTAGTCTTCAAACCCTTTGAAGCGCCAACAAGATCCCATGAAATAAATAAGTTCCTTTGAAAAACCCACAGCCTTTAACAAATTTCTAAAGTAAAAATTGTTGGGATCTCGTTGGCGCAAGGAGATAGTCAAGGTCAAAGGTCAAATTTTACAATTTTGAGCCATTTTCGCACCCCATGTGCCATCTTTAAGACACCTTGGGAATGACGTATTTTCGCAAAAATGGTTTACCTTAAAATTGAATAAAAAATGAAGAAACTAGTTTGGGATCGCCAGTATTATTTGTTTATGATTTTAAAAAAAATTAGCCTTTTTGATCCATTTTAGACCATTCTCAACACATCAACGTTAATCTCTTGCATCAAGTTAAAACAATTGCGTGTTGCGTCTTCAGAATTCGACAATTTACATATTTAGAAATATGTGTTACAGACTAACATAGATGTGTTCAGAATATCATGCATAGAAAACAATGTCCTATATGACGTGTCATAATTTGGCCAAAGTAATTGATATTCTGGGACTAAGTCTTAAATGACTCAAAAAGGCTCGGGAATAAAGCTGATTGATTTCTTATTTATGAAATCGCAGTCAAACTAAGCAAATAAACCCAAAAAATTGATGGGATCTTGATGATGCACTGATTTTTATGGTCGAAAAACAAAAAACTTTTTAAGGAGTTCTGCTTGGTTTACTTCAATTTTTATCGATTCCAACAACAACCACTAAAGATTCTTCGAACGTTGATGAAGACCAACACTCACTTGCTTGGGTAAGACGTATACTCGGTGAATCTGACTGCAGCGCTTATAACCACGATCGGTACAGGAACACCCCAACCTATCCCTGCGTATAGGAGCAGACGATTCGTTTCTGCTCCATAAACTTTCACGATTTTATAATACAGGTTTATTCCCTCTGCTTGCATCCAACCAAAGACGGATAAAAACAAGTAGTGAAGAATCATACCAGTCACGTTACATCCAACCTGTTTGGGGCAAACGATAAACAAATAGTTGTTTTCGTTGCTTTGAATATTTAAAATGTGTCATTTACCTTGTAAATTGATCTTAAATTATTGTTTTAGAGGCTTGATACAACTTGTTTGGGGCACAGGATATTAAGGATAAACTATTTTGTTATTCGTTTCTATCAATATTCAAAATTCTTGTAATTTGACATTGAATAATTCAGTAGTTTTAATTTAACGGTAAGCTGTCTGTCTGTCTGTCTGTCTCTATGTCTGTCTGTGTATGCACACCAACCAAGTTTAAAAAAAGATTACTTTATACTTTCATAATATTTATATAATCTCCCTATTATATTGATTTATCTTTGTAACATAATTGCTTATTTGTATTATATCATCCATTACCATTTTTCCAAAGGGGTCGTTGACACGTGTAAGCTCTTCGTGAGTTTTTTCAACGACGCCTTGCATATATGCTTTTGTTTTGTATATTTTTTGCTCTGACTTTGTATTGATATGTAATGTTGTATATGCGAAATAAATAAACCTGTATAAACCTGTATACTATCAATTAGTTTTTAATCTATAATAATATACCCTTTGCTCTGTGCGATCAACACCAATCAAAAAGACGAATTGGGCCAACAGTAATGACACTGCCAGATTGATGTGTATTTGGATTCGATCTGATGAACGCAATGTCCTTTATAATGATAAAAAAATGATAAAAAGCATTATTTGTTGACGTAATGCACGTTTATTAATCCTTGGTTACTGGGTCCATACATCTGTTCCGAATTAAGATATGCCACAGGCTTTATGTTATGATCAATGTGACCAGTGGTTCGTAACAAAGCTAGCGTGAGTAAGCCAGTTGAACGGTTATATTCTAACGTGCACAACGCTAGCGAATTTCGTAATTATTACCATGGAATCATGCTACCATCAAGGCTTCGTCATAGACTTATTCTTCTTATACATATATTTCCACCGTCGTATGCATTTCAATTGTTATGCGACAGTACATTGCAGTATACCGGAATCTTGCGAAGCCATTCATCAAATAGCCGTTCTTACATACAAGATTACGGGTATGTTGTCTCAAAATTGTGCGTTATAAAAGTATAGAACGTATTAAACATCTGATTTTTGAAACTACTTTCGCTCAATACAGGTACAATGTCAGGACGATACTGGCACATATAAAATGTTCCAGTATCGACTGGGACAAATCACTACTGGTAGCATGTGTACTAGTATCGCCCGATACTGGAACATAAAAACGTTCCAGTATCGAGCGATACTGGAACGTAATTTAGTGTTCAGTATCGACCGATATTGGAACAGTAAAATCGTACCATTATCGAGCGATGCTGGCAACTTTTATGATACTAGTATACCAGTATCTGGAACCTATTCAAAGAATTATGTTAATGTAGTCGGAGGACTGCTGCAAGTGCATACAAATGTATTTGCTTCTGTAGATGTCGAATAATTTCCCAAAATTATATTCACTTACTTAAATGCCAAGAACACTGCGATTGTTATAAGAAGTGAAATGATCGACACCGAACAGCCAATGTTGGTAAACACGTCCAGGATTAGTTTGTGTGTGTTCGGTACCTAAACAAACGAGGCAAGGTCATGAAGGTTAAGTACAATAACTATCGACTATCAGTTGGTTTTATTGTTAAATGAATGTAATTGATGAAGTACATATCTGGTAGGCTTACATGGTTCCTTTAAATTGCTCTTTAGGTCGTAGCTCGTAAGCTCGTAGCTCGTAACGTAAGCTCGTAGCTCGTAAGGTCGTAACTCGTAAGTTCGTAACTTGCAAGCCCCGGTCAAATTGTTACCGGGATTGATAAAGGGTGTCAGAACGTAAATCCTATGCTCTGATTAAGTTTTTGATTGATTCTGTGATTGATTCTGTTATTGATTCACTGAATGATATTGTGAAGTGACGATCCTGTCGCTACTATTTTCCCTGGCCACCGGAACCAACTCTTCCTCTGTGCGGATGTACGCTCGGACACCCTATTATCAGTCAAGGGATCCATCATATCATAGGATTTGTTTTCAGCCTCTATTCATCAATCAGGGCCTTTATATTCTATGAGCTACGACTGTGTCCCGTTAATTCCGTCATTACCAAGGACGGGCTACGATATTACACCCGGTCTTAATTCCAACCGCGAACGAGCTACGACCGTATGCCCTTGAATACGAGCTACGACATTATTCCGACATTACTTAAGACGAGCTACGACATTATGCCCATGATTCCGACATTACTGAGGACGAGCTACGACCTTATGCCCTTGATTACGAGCTACGACCTTATGCCCTTGATTACGAGCTACGACCTTACGCTCTTGATTCCGACTTTATCGAGGACGAGCTTCGACTTTACGACCTTGATTACGGCTTTACCGAGGACGAGCTACGGCCTTACGACCTTCGAGTTGTGATCCTAGTCCCGCCTAATAGATTGGATCGAACAAATTCGACCAGCGAAATTGCGTGCTTTGCGTTAAGCGTGCACAGCTCGAAATGTGACAAATTCATGCGCGTTCATCTGTGTGTTGCTATCGTTTAATGATATTTAATCAGACTATAATTGAAAACACTACGTTAGTATACACGCTTAGAAAAAATGGTTCTAAAGTTGTCCTGCCAGGAGAACCCTTAAAGGTTCTTTAAAGAACCAAACAAAATAGTTCCCCAAACATGATACAGAACCATTTTTGGTTGATACAGAACCATTTTTGGTTCTATGAAGAACCTTTTGGGGTTCTTCAATTTTCAAGAACCTTTTTTGAAGGTTCTAAGACGGTTCTATAAAGAACCTCTCTCTTGAACCTGGCAGGACAAAAAAGGGTTATTTAATTTCTTAGAGTGTACTTACAATGAAAGAACCATTGTGTATCTGCAGCAGAATAGCAAAACTGGTTGTATGCGTAGTGCTACATGGTATAGCTCTAGATCCAGCGTGGACTTCTTCCTCCCCTATTTTGGAGACACCTTCAGTCGAATATCCCCTGTTGATATTTCATATCAAAGCAAAAATCAAGACAGGGAAGGTCATACTAAGCTACCAAATTAGTTGTAACTTACTTGTTTTAAAAATAGTATCTAAAACGTTTTGAAATTCATACATTATAAAGTCACTTGAATGTTATAAGGTACGCTCTATTGTGTGCATTTTTAGGCTTAAAATAATTATTTGCAGGTCTACGTGTTTTCCCTTGCTACAGAAAACGGCGGCGTAAGTTATTATTTGAACTTACTTAGCAACTTCATCCCAGAAGGCACATACTGTTTCTACTAAGATATCAACTGTTCCTTTAGCTTGATCACCATTGTTGTTTCGTATCTATAAAACAATGATTATATAGTAGGTGGTTAAATCAGTAAGTGTTCAGGTAAAGTACATTTGGGAAAAGTAGGAATCTTAAGAACTGAACCAGGTTTAAAAGGCTCTGATCTGAGGAATAATCAAAGGAGGCTGACAAGAAAGTATTTAGACTCGGTAATGCCATAGCTGCACAACAGTCAATTGTTAGTATCCCTCCCATCAAGGTTGCAGATTTAAAAAAAATCAATCTATTCTTTATGGTCACGTTATTTGTATCTCTGTAGAAAATGCTCATCCATTTGTTATTGGACCTCTAATCTTTCCATATAGGCCTACCAAGGAAGTTTGAATGTAGCATACCGGTATTAAATAACCATTAAAAATGCCTTACTTCAACTGGTATTTCAAACTCGGTCGCGATTGATCTTGGGTGCCCATCTACGCGTAGTTGCACGCCCATCAGTCCACTGCCAACAATAAAGGTGTCGTATTTTCTGTGATTGAGATAAGATGACGATAATGTATGATGGATGATGAATGTTGGATGTTGGATGTTGGATGTTGGATGCTGGATGGATTATGATGATAATGATGACGACAACGGTGATAATTATATTATACTCACCCTTCGTTGTCCAATTCAACATGTTCAATGTGTGCTCCATTGGATTCCTTCTCCACAAATACGACAGTTAAAACCCATTGACCTGTATTAAGGTGTATACACAACAGACAAGTTAGAGTTTTAAATATAAGTTTGGTATATGTTGGTTTCCAGATTCCGGGTGATGTCAAGGTAGTTAACGATTTTCAGTTTTTTTTCGTATCGTAATTTGCATGAGGTGATAAGGTCTTTTCTGACTCTGTCTGCGCGACCAATAGCAATAGACAAACAAATATCGTCATTGTCATCGAGCATGGAAATATAAAACAAAGTCGTACCAGCATACAACGAAGCTCTACGGAATAGTGGATATAACGAAGAAATAGGCTGCACAGTACTATATCAGCAACGACACAGAGAACAAAAAGAAAAAACGATCCTTCAAAACCACACCCTATAGTGCAAGATGTCAAAACAGACATCGGTCAGAAATCCGTATAGCTAATAACTATTAGCACTTCCCACCAGGGCACAAATTGCACACAATTGTCAGCAACGTATACTTGGTGGAATTCTATAAGCTACAACTGCATGAAAAATATGTAAGGGAGCAGTTCCATTTATACGCGATAAATTTATCGCGACTGTATCGGGGCCTGATATGTTTTGGACCCGATGTTTTTCAAGTTGATTCGCGATAAAATAGTCATCAGGCCCCGATAAAATAGACATCGGGGCCCGATACGAGGCCTCTGCCATACCCTGGGGTATGTTTAGCAAATAGAGCGGGACATTGTTTAGCAAATACACGAGGATAATACAATTTACGTTAAACATCCATAATCAATAACATTATCTCTAAAAACATGAAATGCTGAATTTGTACCTTACAACTAGAATAAATAGCCCGAAGCTCTATTTACATACCGACCACTTATCTTTCGTTATATTTAAACAAGCGGTAATACGCTACTCGATAAATAATCCTTTGCTTCGCGCAACTGTACGCGATAAAAATCTCATCGGGGCCTGCTGAAACAGCAACAAAACAAGGATAGGCCTACAACTACAAATCAACTATGCAATTGCAATACAAAAAGCAGATTGCCCCCTACGTGGTAAGTGCAGTCGAAATCCAGTCTACTAAGCTACGGTTGCTTAAGGCGAAAACCTATGCACTGGAGGAGAAACTGGCAATTGCAACACACAAAACAAAAGCAACATCAGGAAAAAGTGTACTTTAGGTCCCAGATACTGGTATACCAGTATCGTTCAATACTGGAACATTAAAGTTGCCAGTGTCGGTCGATACTGGTACGATTTTACTGTTCCAGTATCGGTCAATACTGGAACATCAAATTGTGTTCCAGTGTCAAGCGATACTGGAACGTTTTTATGTTCCAGTATCGGGCGATACTGGTACACATGATACCATTGAGATTTATCTCAGTATTGAACGATACTGCTACATAATTATGTTCCAGTTTCGCCCCATATTGGAAAATGTATGCGTCAGTATCGGCCGATACTGGAACACTTACTTTGTACCAGTATCGAACGATACTGGGTGTTCCAGTAACGGACGATACAAGTACAGTCCAGAATCTGGGACCTAAAGTACACCTTTTCCCATTTCAATGAGTGTGTCACGAAATAAACTTTACAATCGGACCGATGGCCATTCTGTGTAAGCGCTACTAGATTTGCTGCAATATTGGTATAGACCATTTTAAATAGAGATTGGAAAAGTTCGAAAAATTGGAAGTCATCAGAGGTCATCAAAATTGTGCGCGAATCAACGCGCGCGCGTACGGTAGGACCAATCAGAACCAACGAGTAAGTCCATCAAACACGTTTTCGGAAAACTTTCATTTGGAATGGTCTATATATAGGCCTATGCACAATAAAAGATTTAGTTAATTCCTTAGTTCAAAACACATGGTAGAAAAAACAAACCATTCTTAATATTTTTTTGTAAGGATACATTCTCTCCGCAGCTTGGTATGTGCCTTTTCGGCCAAGACACTGTAACAACGCTCTAAACCTTAAAACAGCTAGTGTTGTTCAAGTAAACCTCCTAAGTTGTTTAGGCAGGGTACTTGAACTTGATCTTTAAAACATAATGTTATGCTGTGTGGGGAGTCAAGGCGTCACCGACCTCTGCTGCGGCACTCAACCCAGCACACAAAGGCATAGATCATTTGACAAATTTGGAGCACAACTCGCACCCCTGTCCTTCCTGATCCTCTCACTGAATCCCACCTTCCTATGAATCAAAAGGAAACATACAAACAAACAAACAAACAAACAAACAAACAAACGTAATCAAACAATACATCTACCTTGGGGAAGTTGTGCTAGGTCTGCTGATCGAAGTGTTAGTTTAGGTTCCATTTTATGATTTTCTCCAGACTCTATTGTATTTCCCAAAGTTGTCTCATGTCGACTTCTACCAGGAAAAATGGTGAAATCTTGTGTTGCCTCACTTGCAGGTATAGTGGTTGCAATAGCATCTTTAAAACACAATAATAGGATAGGAAATAAATATTGTCTGGAAATCAATTTGGTTAACATTGAACATCAGATGTTATAATTATAAGTAAATCATTGTTACTGTTATTGATTAGAATTCCCTTTAGGGAAATGCGCGTCCGTCCAGCATTTCATTCAGGGAAGCGCCTTCACTTTTCCACGACTAATTAAACTGTGTATACAATAAACGTGGGTTTATCTTTTAAACGCCTTTAAACCCTGCGAATCTCACCGTCAGAGTGGTCGTGCGTTCACTTATACATATTCAACTTATTGTGGCACAAATGAGTTATAATAGATATCGACCGAATTCCTTAAATGTACATATATTTCTAAGACTACACCAGGCACGTCAGATGGGGGGGGGGGGGGGGGGGGGGGGGGCGACGGTTGCGAACGCCCTCCCTTTGAATTTTTGTCTTTTTTTTTTAAGGTAAAAATTGCGTTTTTCTTAGTTTCAAATATCAATGATAGTAAAACTACTCATAAAACATTGACTACAGTGCTTTTTGGACTGCGAAATTTGGTGTCCGTGCGAAAATTTTTGACGTGCGATTTTTTTTGACTTCTACCCCCCCCCCCCCCCCCCCCCCCCCCCCCCCCCACTTACGTGAAATTCACGAGGTGACTGACTTGGAAAAAATTTGGGGCAACCTTTTACGAAAATTTTAGGTGAAAACGCCCCCCCCCCCCCCCCCTTGGGCAAAAGTGTCTTACGGGGATGTACACGATCTGCACGTCAGCTTGCACCGATTACGGTTGAGTAATCATAATTATATAAGGCATACAGTTGGTGTTTAGTTAAATGCGCGTTAAACTACCCCCATACCCATGTTTTAAGTTTGAAACTTTTCAGTGTGTTAGACGTGCGTTTAAGTTAAACAAATTTTCGAGAATTGCGTAACGATGTGTTTAAAGTCAAAGGTAAAATCGTGTTTAGCTTAAAACCGGGTTTAAATACGTACGAGAATATGGCCCATGGTGTTTAGTGCTTTTTGTAATGCTACTTAAAGTAATATAATGTGATCTTTTTCAAACATTTGCAATTTTTAAAAAAATCAGTTGTCGAGGTTAATCCCGACAATTTATTTCGATCAAAACAAACCATGATTTTAAAGTAATTAGGAAGCGTAGATCTCTGTAACTTACGAGATATATTAGTTTCATGTTTATAAACAGTTTGACAAACAAGATGTATTTCGAGGAAAAACCCAAAGTATAAAGGACGTTTCATGAAAAAAGATCGCATAATATGCCTTTAATCACCTAAGTCAGAAGGACGGAGCCACATGTTAAGTTGTTTTGATAAATATATTACTTAGTTAATATAAATCTAGCCGAATTTTAATATTGCGCAACAACCGCAGGTTTCCAAATAATTTCTAGACCATTTTGGGTAGGTCTTCCATTAGAGATACAGTGACTCTATTGATTAAATACACGTCATGTAAGCTCAAATAGAGAGGTCCTCAAAGGTCGTTTTTAAATCGTTTCATGAATATTTCGTCAAATGTAGGTGTTTTCTCCTATTTACAACTTTGTTGAGTAATATTCTGTATTTTGTTGAATTCAAAGGAAAATCAGAAACCCATTTTTTGCCTTGAAATCACCGAATGTACCTTTAATCATAAGCTTACCTACCTCTGAACCATGAAAGCTTACATATCCCTGAACCATGTAAGCTTACCTATCCCTGAACCATGTAAGCTTACATATCCCTGAACCACGTAAGCTTACCTATCCCTGAACCACGTAAGATTATCTATCCCTGAACCATGTAAGCTTACATATCCCTGAACCATGTAAGCTTACATATCCCTGAACCATGTAAGCTTACACATCCCTGCACCATGTAAGCTTACATATCCCTGAACCATGTAAGCTTACCTATCCCTGAACCATGTAAGCTTACATATCCCTGAACCATGTAAGCTTACCTATCCCTGAACCATGTAAGCTTACCTATCCCTGAACCATATAAGCTTATCTATCCCTGAACCATGTAAGCTTACCTATCCCTGAACCATGTAAGCTTACCTATCCCTGAACCACGTAAGCTTACCTATCCCTGGACCATGTAAGCTTACATATCCCTGAACCACGTAAGCTTACCTATCCCTGAACCACGTAAGATTATCTATCCCTGAACCATGTAAGCTTACATATCCCTGAACCATGTAAGCTTACATATCCCTGAACCATGTAAGCTTACATATCCCTGCACCATGTAAGCTTACATATCCCTGAACCACGTAAGATTATTTATCCCTGGACCATGTAAGCTTACATATCCCTGAACCATGTAAGCTTACCTATCCCTGAACCATGTAAGCTTACATATCCCTGAACCATGTAAGCTTACCTATCCCTGAACCATGTAAGCTTACCTATCCCTGAACCATATAAGCTTATCTATCCATGAACCATGTGAGCTTACCTATCCCTGAACCATGTAAGCTTACCTATCCCTGAACCACGTAAGCTTACCTATCCCTGGACCATGTAAGCTTACCTATCCCTGAACCATGTAGGCTTATCTATCCCTGAACCATGTAAGCTTATCTATCCCTGAACCATGTATTTCTATAGTTTGCCCCTCTGAATGTACCTTCAATCGTAAGCTTACCTATCCCTGAACCATGTATTTTTATAGTTTCCCCCTCTGGTATGTACTGTGCAATTTCACCTACAAGTTCAGTAGACCGGTCTGCAATTGTTGCTGGGTTAATTGCTGCTTCCAACATACTCTATAAAAGTTTGACATAAATAATTAGAAATAGCTCATATTGGTATTATATACAAATAATAGTGAAATTGTTAAAGAAGAGCTACTGGTACCAATTGTTGACACTCCTCTATGTCTAATCGACAATTTAATGTTACTGTCGTTAAAGAAGGAAACATGTTCTAATAAGTACCAGGTGGGGACAGTTCGATATTCTAGCATTATTTTTCGAACAAATTTGATTCTAGATAGTCAGTCTTCTGAGCACGCTTATCTTATGGACATTTATATGTGTTGCTTTGCTTTATCGATCTGAAGCCCAACGGGTCTTACCTTTCCATTTGTTATACTGAAGTTCTTGAAAACAACTTCGAAGATTTCCTAAATAGTAAACAAGGTTTTTAACGTGAAAGTGTCAGTCTCTGGACAGTAACTTATCAATAAAAAATACTTTTTTTTCTTTGAAACATTCCTTATAGAACGAACGATATTTTGCTATAAGCCATACATTTGGAATAAATTGGAATTAATGCCCCTGGTCCAGAACGTTTTAGGTTTATTTCAAGCGTACCTCTCCAAGTTGCTCAAGCTGACTTCTATCATAATCTGAGTCGTTTTTATCTGAAGCAGACTGAATATAATGGCGACTGTCTTTGAGAACATTGAGGACTACTTCAACTTGATTGTCAAATTCCTCTTCCGTTGAAATTGGGAGCGGTGTACCGTTGTTTTCTGCATCCAGTAGCATTAATCGGTGCAGTATTTCTTCCATTATGTGATCTAAATGGTAAATAGTCATGGCAGTATGAGATCTATTGGTGTTTACATGTTATTAGAGGAGTCTAAAACAGGGGATCAATGTTTTCACATTTCTTTGAAACATTCCTTATAGAACGATCAATGGTGATCCAACTACATTTTGAAATGTTACCTTTTCAATGTTTCTATATCCTATACAATTTATATTGCAATTTCAGTCTCACTAACCAACCAACTTTGTAGCACTGCTTTAAGTTACACACGATATCTTGTTTGTGTTTTTAAACTATCATATTTTTAATAGTAATACATAAACAACCAAGCAGACAATAAATCAAAGAAAACAATCAAATAATATCAACACACCTTTCAATTGTGGTCTCTCCTTTAATCCCTGCAGTACTTGCGTCATTGTTTGAGATGTTGGTAGACAGTTGACCTTGACAGCGCTGTTCCAGTTGATAGACCCTTCCCTTCTTCTGCATCAGAGGGCACCTTAGACTTCCCAGTCAACAGTACCTCAGTCTGAGATACCACCAATCTACCGGTCGTTCCTTCAGTCTGAGATACCACCAATCTACCGGTCGTTCCTTCAGTCTGAGATACCACCAATCTACCGGTCGTTCCTTTAGTCTGAGATACCACTAATCTACCGGTCGTGCCCTCAGTTGGCGAAACCGCCAATATACCAGTCGCCGATCCTGAAAATATACCAGTCGTCCCTTTAGTAGGCGATATCGACTGTTTATCGGTCGTCCCTTTATTCGATGAATGAGTCGATACAATCGTTGAAGCACCACTAAATGCCGAAGTTAGATCAGTTTTTGAAGATGTTGGTGCTACATAAAGAGATCAAAACGAACAAAAAGTGTTACAGGGTGTCGAACATTAAGGATATAAACATTAAGGATATATATAAACATTAAGAATATAAACATTAAGGATATAAACATTAAAACCTGATGGAATAATCGCATATGAGATTTATGTTTGTCAAAACCAGGTTTACCCACGTCCAACGGTTCTACAATGTCGGGGCACTTCGGAATGGTTTTCTGACCCAAGAACATCATGGAATTATTGCATAACAATATAAAAGCATATTACACAATATAGAGAACGTTTTGAATGTCAAAAACATGTGTATTATCACAAATAATTGCATCAATCCTGAGACTTGGTGTGGTGTAATCAATCTGATTACAACATAACTCAATTTGTCATCAATTGTCAAGGTATAATTTATTTGAACTCAAAGTTCGCATAGAGAATGCGGGGTGATTCGACTGGGGATCGCAGAGAGCTAATCCCCTACTCCGGCGCAGCGAGCCGACCACAGAGGCAATCAACTTCAAATGATATCGCATAGAGAATGCGGGGTGATTCGACTGGGGATCGCAGAGAGCTAATCCCCTACTCCGGCGCAGCGAGCAGGCAATCAACTTCAAATGATATCGCATATCAGATTGTCACGACTCCGCTAATCATGAACAATCAAGTGACCTTACATGGGGACCGCAGACTACGCTCGCAGAGTAGTGCTGGCCCCCTACTCTTAAGGCAGTGCCAGCCCGAAAAGAGGGAATCACTAAAAATGTATTGATTTAAGCTGATCAATTTAATATTGCAATTTCTGTACATGAAATAATATGACGTGATTTATATAATTACAAGACACATAAACCTGTAATCTGTGAACCGTACATGTACATATTTTTGTATTTATAAATAAAATAGCATTTTTAATCCAAAAAACGCATGACGCAATTCAGTATCACTTGTACTGACTAATAATTTTGTCAAAATTTTTAGAAACGAAAAAGAACAATGCCAAAAAGAAAAGCAAACCTGAAAACATGCAACGAGAATGCCACCAAATGGGCGTGGTGGGTGGGAAAAATTTGGATCAGAGACAGAATAGAGAATCACCTCATCGTAGGAAATCTCGGAGGATTGTGACACACGAAAGGCGGACGCGGCCGAACCCAGACATGCGGGGAGGGTTCCGATGAATGTAACAGCCGGTCAATTGTCGCAAGCTAGCCAAGCGAAGAACACGCGCGAACCAGGAATTAACAACTGGCAACTTAGTGCCGTTGGCAAATGCAATTAGTTTTGATTTCACCTCAACCAATTGGTATTGTGTAAAGTGAAAGTTCCACCACTTCAGCTGGTAATGAGAAAAATGCAAAAAAAACTCATATTTTCCAAAGGGTATGAACAATTGTGGGCTAAACTGAAGCTACGCCATTGCATGTTCGTGAGCGTGTTGAGCATGTGTGAAAGCGCAAGCGTTGGAGCGTACGTGGAGTATGTTCATTGTTTAAAAGTGTTGTCACACCTAGCCGATTTGGCTCGCCGATGCTCTACCGTAGCACAAATTTGGCAATTTTCGGGGATCGGTACTAGTACGGTAGCGCAACGTTATCACATCGCTAGAACGGTAGTACATCGTTAGTACATCGGCAGGACTACGGTCAAGGATTCTGGCCGATTACGCTTGCCCGAGCTATACCGGAGCACAAATTTGTCGATTATCGGGGATCGGTTCTAGTACGGTAGCGCAACGGTATCACATCGGTAGAGATCGGCAGGAAATCGGAGAAAAATATTAGCAACGGCAGGCGACGGTAGACTTCAAAAATGTCTGCCGTTGCGCTACCGAAGCGAGCAACGGGACTACAACGGCAGTACTGCGGTATGGCTTCGTTAAGTGTCGGCAGAGCACCGGTAGCGCTCCGTAATGGATCGGCGGCTCTTCGGTGGCCTCATAGTATCAGGGGTGTGCCTCTTAACTTGCCGATCTGAAGTTACTTTTGTTTAACCAGTGGCGTCACTGGTGAGTGTCCCAATGTTGGAGGGCTGATTGTGTCGTCTGCTTTAAGTATTAGACTAAATTGGAGTTTACACGGAATTGTTGGGAAAATTCCTCAAATATGGTGCGGTTTTAAAAGTTATAATAAAACGTACGTGCTGTACTGGTTTTTACAAGCCTGAAATATATGATACTTCACGTTTCATTATTTATTTTAGGTATTTGAATTCATTCTTTTTGAACTGTACACCATGACGTCATTGTTAGTGTCCTACGGACCTGCTGCAAGTCTGTGTTCTGACCCAGTGGCGTAGCCAGGTTATTGATATTGGGAGGGCGAGAACTTGAAATGAACCGACAAGATTGTTTTGAGGCGCGTAGCGCGCGAATTTTTTTGACTTTACACCTATTTTTGGCACGATTGAGGTACATTTTGGCTCTAAACAAGCTTGTACCAACGAATATTGCATTTATGTGACTATTATGCGCGCGTAGCGCGGGAATTTTTTTCATATGTGTACTTTTGACCATCATAATTCCATGATTCCTCTGGTCAAATGAACCGACAGTGCCAATCTCAACCGACACGACGTCAATATTGGGGGGGGGGGGGCGGGGGCGATCGCCCCCTCGCCCCCCCCTCTGGCTACGCCACTGTATCTGACCATGTCCTGACGATGTACTACCGCTCTCAGCGATGTGAAACCGTACTACTACCTGTAGTTCTACCATGTCTAACGTACTGCTATACTACATCGGTATTGCTACGGCAAATTGTAATTTTACAAGTGTTTTTCTCGACGTAGCGCCACCGATTTTCTCACCGTTGTAAATTGTGTGCTACGGTTTTGCTACGGCGAGCCACACCGGCTAGGTGTGACTGCACCTTAAGAAATCCTTTTGATTCCAGCTAATATTCAGCTGAACATGAATATAGATTATATGGTAGCAGTGGCGTAACAGCCGGGGGGGGGGGGGGGGCAGGGGGGGGGGGGCACAGTGTCCCCCCTGAAGGTGCTCAGCAGGAAATTCAAACCTACCCACCAGGAAAATGGGGGGAAGGGGAAAGAGGAAAAGAAGGGGGAAAGGGAAAGAAAAGAGAGAGAGAAAGGAAAAAGGGAGGAAAAAGAAAAAGGAAAAGGAGAAAAAAGGGGAAAGAAATAAAAGAAGAAAGGGAAAGAAAGAAAGAAAGAAAATTTTGCAGTACAAAAAGCACAACAGTCAAAAAATTGTTGACTGTTGTAAATTTTGTGACCGTGCGAAATTTGTGACCTTGCGTAATTTTGTGACCGTGCGAATTTTTTTAACACTACGTGAAATTCACGAGGTGACTGACTGGGAAAAAATTTGGGGCAACCTTTTACGAAAAATTCCGGGACGGAATTATTCTAACCAGGAATTGTTTGGGCTGTGCCCCCCCCCCCCCCCCCCCCCCCCTGACAACCAACCTCTGTTACGCCCCTGTATGGTAGTAAGACGGAGCTACCTTGTATGAATTTGACATCTAGGGAAAACCCAAAATGAGAGATTTTCTCATTAGTTCTGAAGACGAGGTAAAGACTTTGCCCCGGTGACGTAAACGCTTCTCTAGGAGTCCAACCGCCGCAATATGTGTGTATAAGAGGACTATCAGCACTGTCACCGTCGTAGACCTCCAATTGATCAGCTACACAGTCCTTCGAATATTCTAAGTCAAGGTTTTCGAAGATGAGTTGCACTACTTGCCCTTCGCCAGCGGTTATTTTATAACGGCACACCATGTTGTGCTTGTAGTCATTTGGGTAATTTGGTGACGTTATCGGTCCTTCCTCGGTTAGTGTCTCATCACAATCTACCGCTGATGATGAAGAGTCAGGCACTGTAACGACAATATTATTCATACGTTATTAATTCCATCCAGAATATCGGATGGATTGAAAGATATCATTGAAAGCGTCATTCAGATTGTACGAATAAAAACATTCCAATTTACATTCGAGCTATAATAACATGATATTTACGATCATTGAAGAACATGTATAGCGTAACCCTGAAAGTTCCGAGAAATAAGCCGGAATTGGACAGCTAGTAGGCTATATCGCTCTCATTTATCATCAACAATTTGAACAGTGTTGACAGAACATGTAGGTACAATCAAAATCACCTAAAATCTACAGAATGGATTGAAAGGATCCCTTTTAGCACTGTGGTACTATATGTTGTCCTAAAATAATAAGGACCTTTCCTGATTACTTATGATTATGATTGGGCCACAGGATTCTAAAATAGAGAGAAAATCCGATTGTTTTCGGCAAAGACTACAATCATCTACCGGTGTGCAATCACAGTGAAGCCTCGTACAATTAATTTCTTACACAAAAAACATTCTTTGTGTTCAACCTTCAGAATAGTCAACAGTAGAAAACCATCTTTGGGTAATAATAATAAATAAGCACCTATAATTCGCCATATACAGGGTGAGTCAAAATAAAGTGTACTCTGATTGAAAAATAAATAAAAAATAAATCTGACCACAAAATTAAGGCAACCAATAATTTAATCAATTACGCCATTTATCTGCTATCATCGGCAAAAAGAATCACGGCAATATATGGTACCGTTTAGTAGATACGAATATTTCTGTAAAAGAACTAAATTTTGAAACCG
The DNA here is from genome assembly GCA_035610835.1 of Ophiura sarsii. Classification (NCBI taxonomy): domain Eukaryota; kingdom Metazoa; phylum Echinodermata; class Ophiuroidea; order Amphilepidida; family Ophiuridae; genus Ophiura; species Ophiura sarsii. Next base: position 18,781,284 of record CM069443.1, read on the forward strand.
AACAAATTTGTGATTTCACGCTCAATGAGCGTTTAATAAGGTGTACTAGGATTAACATGTAAAGGATTAAACTGTCTATTTATTAAACCACTTAAATACATAATAGCCTTGTTCAGAATTTCTCCTCATTATTTAACATGAAATAAAGATAAAATATTATCACAACTTGTGAGTTAAAGTAATTGTAAGGATTTAAAAATGATCCATAGACTTCATAAACATGATAAACAAGACGAGGACGTGGAATAAAAATGGCCAAATGAGTGACTATCTGATATTGTATAAAATATACAATAAAGTATTTTGATAACAAATAATATTGCACCTATTTTTCATAAATATGTTCGATTAAGTAAATATTGTCCTCGATACAGTTAAAATATACGGTCAAAATATCGATTTCCACAGTAAGACTAGTAAAGTAAAAGTCTCTCTCTCAAGACAATTTGTTTTCAGGTAAGTCCATCAATAGGCAAATATTCAAGCAGCTCTTTCTTCCGTGACCACCATTATTGTTAATACAAAGTCTCGCTCTGGTCTTCATGCTGTTGACGGCGCGCCTGGAGATCCTTCTTCAACGCAAAGCTCTACATGCCAATACGTTGCCGTAGTACTTGAAGACTTTAGAACCTTTTGTCAGGACTGTAATTTGTTATTACTTATATACCTGTTGATATTGAATTTGAGCCTTCGAAGATGGTACCTTGTTCGGATCTAAAAATGCCCACTTTTATTCAAATACGCGTAAAATGAGTTTCTCTTAACCAATTCTAACCAAATAAAATTCTTATTAAAGCTAATTAATAGATCTTGTTAACCATTAAAATAATTTGGGTGACAAATGCTCATATTTCTTTTTAAAAATCCTTCAAGTTGAGTACACCTTTTTTTGACTCACCCTGTATAGAATCAATATATTATCCAAGACGCAATGACAAACGAGAAAGCAAGAGAGCCAGCACAAAATTATAAATGAAATACAACATTCTCAGCTCAACAAATATCATCAAAAACTGATAAATTTTTGATTCAACATTTACAGACTGTAACAGGGTGATGTTTAGAGTAAAGGTGCAGACAGTCTTAGGGTTAATTGAATAGGCTATGCTATACTTACAGTCAAGTAGACAAAGGAAAACCAAGTAGAACCTTGATTTCAGAATGATCTTCATCTTCTTGAAAAACAGCTAGGCTATTATAGCCTAGGCTTACAGTTCCATGTCTAGCAACGTCTCATTACAGAATGATTTCATACAGGTATAATTGAGATTGCATTGCTTTATTTTGACATTATCTGTTTTGGCGTTACCATGCCTTCATCGATATGCATTAATATTATATAAAATAGATAGTACTAAATAGTCTTAGCAACGCAGAATGCAATATTAAAACCCCAAGAACTAGATCACATTTTATTCAAAAGCGCACATCTAGATATAAAAATGGTAGTGAGCCCTAATTTAGTAGATGGAACAATAGCGCTGCTTGCCGGCTATTAGAGTAGTAACTATTGTCAGATTGTAAATGGATCCGCGCTTCAGGAAATGAACTAGTTCATCCTTTGGTAGTAAACAGGTTGGTTACCGATACTATGCAATATAACTACAACTATCTTATATGAAACAACAGGAGCGTGGTTTAATTGCAGCGTGTATTGGGAACCACTAGTCTCGTCATAAGTCTCAAGTTTAGGATTTACTAATATACATGATAGCATGTCCTTGCCTCAGTCCATTCAGCATAATATTCTGTTTCATATTGGGATGAGGGGTTTAATTTAAACTTTAGAATACCCTACCACATTTCAACGGTTTGAAGCTACATCTTAGAAACAACAACGTCAAACCCGCGAACTGCGATTCCCGAGAACCGCGAAATTCAAGAAACTGCTCTAGATTTTCTAGAAAAAGAAAGGTTGACTTCACTGTTTTGTATGACCTAAGTCTGTATACACGGAAACTGACAGCTTGGCAAATAATAACATTACTGAGCAACATCACTATTGCATTCATTCATTATAAAGCGTTTTAGGCCACAATTTATATACTCAATGTTCCCTTCATTTCCTGGTTATAATATGCATCTCAAAGGAAATGTTCTCAGAAATTCAGACATTAAGATTTCAGTAGGTCCATTGGTACTTCAGATATGGTAACAAGTGTAAGTATATTCGATAATCGATACTTTTGATTGATGATTTTTTAAATGTAAATTGTTGTATAAGATGTAATTAGTGCTAGTATGTTACAACAGACACGTGCTTATACCATCAATTATGCCACGTTATATTTTAAAGAACAAAATGTATTCATAACATAATTATTTCCTCCACATACAATTGACAGGCCTAGCAGTACTAGTAATATAGTAGTAAAAACACACTAGCAAAACTCACACCACGCGAAATCTTGCACCGGGATTGTTTATCGAAAATATTTAAGAATTATTACATTTTAGAATTATTCTTCAAATTTGTGTATGCATGAACAAATCATACCAGCAATTTGTTAATAATACTGATATACATGCATGCAGCCATGACACCATATGGTCATTGTAAAATAGAAAATGAATATGTATTTACTTCGTACGTGTTTATGCTGGTAGTTTAATTCAATACTGAACTGATTTTTTCCCGTCAAGACATCTCTGTCATAATCTCATCGATTGAAATAAAAGGATGGATTAAGGAAATCATATTAATTGTAAGGTGAGTTTCTATAAAATTATTTATATTATATGTTTTCTGGGTCAAAAATGTAACACCTAGACAAATACCTCACACATTTTGTATAAGTAACCCAGCCGTTGTAATTAAATGCGTTAAAATATTCACGTCATATTAACACGAACAGAAAGATGTTTTTATTTACGCATATCCTGATATACCACAAGTTCAATACCTAAACGTGATTTATTAAAATGAAACATACAGAGTTTTTGGTAAAAAGAAATGGGAGTATATGTAATTATTTGTGAGGTTTTATTTATTGGCAGAGCTTTGCATTTCGCCTGTATCATTGTTGTTGGACGGATAAAATATTGATATGAATTATAAAATTAAGAATATTAATTATAAGAATTTCTCTAATAGAAACCCATATTAACATCGTATGAGTTTGTCTTTTTGTTTCTAGAGTTAAACTATTCACGACATTTTAACACCGACAGAATGATGGTTTATTTACCATGTTTACGCAAATCCTGATATACAATAATTTCCAAATTGAGAGGTGTAACTCAATCAATGCCTAATTGTATCATTTAAGGAATTATGCATTCAGAGCAAGCATAAAGTAACAACGCCAATGAGACGTTATATAATCTAATCATTTATTCTGACACAAATTTTGAAGATGTAAAGAGTCCATATTTATATTTCTATATAATGACAACTCATATTGCATGCATATTCTTTGATTTTGTTATTGTGATTTTACTTTGAGAATTCTCAACAGCCCTGTGTAATTCAGTGCCATTTACGGAGGAGTAATACATACGGTAGTTCAACAGAGCCTACACTACTAAATCAAAATGGCGAATAACTCCGAAAGAATCCCGCTATTTGCATATGATGATATTGATGAAAATGACAGGTACGCTATCATAGTGGGGTCATTTTCCAATACCAAACAAACACATTGTTTTATTGATATACTCCCCCCCCCCATTATGCTCATTGTATATTTGTGTGCCTCTATTATAAAGGAGAATCAGTAAATGAATCTAATTTAGATATATTGAATAATTTACACATTAAACCATTTTTCATCGCATATTATGTATAATCTCGTTTTGTGACCCCCGGTTAAAGGGCACTTTTGAACAATCATTTTATTACAGCCTTCAGAATGCTTTGTTTAAGCTCACCATATTCTTAGCACTTATGACCTCACACCAAGTCATCTGTGTACAATGTACCACTGTAATGTTCTATACCACTATACATGTTCGATCAATGTCAATGATTGGTTCTGTGACTGGTATAAAAGCAGTGGCTAAGTTACGCTGCTTTTCAGTTGTCAGATTCAAGGAAGTTTAAAACGGCAATTAATTGAATAATCAGCTTTTAATTTACTTATGATTATACTTATTATTATCATTATCATTATGATTATACTCTCGTCTATTTTTAGATAAGTAACGTACCATGTCATTATCTGTACGTTTTTGTTTTGTTTATTTGTTTGTTTGTGTGTTTGTGTTTGTTTGCTTATGTGTTTAAACGGCCTGTCCGATTGACACAAACAATTAAGCTCATGTGCCATATTCTCGTACTAAACGCGGTTTTAGCTTAAAACCGTGACTATTTTAACTTGTGTCTAAATTAACCGCGAGTTTATATTTTAACGACATGTTTAACAAAACCCGATTTTAAACTCCGCAAATCTCGTCACCAGAATAGTCGTGCATTCACGTAATAGGCATTCAATTTATTGTGGCCCACATGGTTTCAATAGATATCGACCGAATTTCTAGTTGGTGTATGAGTTTAGTTAAAGCGAGTTGAACTACTCCCATTTCCATGTTTAAAGTAACACTTTTCAGGTGAGCTAGACTTCGTTTAGTTAGACGATGTGTATAAAGTCAAAGTTAAACGCGTGTTTGGTTAAATACGTACGAGAATACGGGAATATAAGTTTACTGGCCTAATTAAGATATAACAATGAACAGATGAACGATTGATAGAATGAGGAAAGAGAACTACTCGTAAAAATGAAGGCGTAACAATTTAACCAACCATGCCATTGACTTTATAATAGGAAAAGAAATTTGGAATAGTCTTATCCCTCAAATGCTATTTAATTAACCGAAAAATAATTCATGTTACTTCAAAAATAACCCCTGTCATAACTGTTACTCCTTTTCCTTCATTAATGAATATAACTCATACTACAGTGACGTGCCTGATATCTTATCATCCTATGGAATGCCTTCATACCCTGAGGATAATGGACTGCATACAGTGATCGATACCAAAGTCGATCCTATCACCCTTTCCTGGATCGATTTATCGGTAACAGCACCTCCAAAAGGTAGAAGCAAGTTTAAAAATGGAGGGACAAATCCAGAACCGAAAACACTATTGAAGAATGGTAAGTATTTCGATATGCTTTACACAGTTTAAGGGGGGTGTGGACTCTCAGGTACAGCCTCCGTAAAACTACCGTAACTTCTTCAATATTCATTTAATCTTTATAAACGTATGCAGTTTTTTGCAGAAAAGGGTTCAATGAATCCAACCATGATAATGAAATTGACCATTTTGGAAAAAAATATAAAAAACATGTTTTTTGACCCATTTTAGGTTCTGCAAAGATAACTCAAAATATATTTGGTTAAATTTTGTCATTATCCTTTTCTGCAAAAAACTGTATACGTTTATAAGATTAAATGAATATTGAAGAAGTTACGGCAGTTTTACGGAGGCTGTACCTGAGAGTCCACACCCCCTTAATCTTCTTCATAAAACACTGATTAGTGCTAAGTATCTTTTTTCCTCATCGGTCACAGACCACAACCAACTTGTGTGTTTTGGTATGCAAGGGTAGGGCCGCTGGGAGGGGCCCACATTATTACAGTTTTGAGAAAGAGGTTTATATTTTTTACCAATCATACAAATGTAATTCCTACGGTGAAGTGAGAATGTAGCGTTTTCTTGCTGCAGGTTGAAGATGTGATCTAAAATTGCCAATAAGGGTAGTGTTACGATATGAGTTGGCAATGACGATTTATAGCAATGTACTTCCTTCGTTTTTGATCTACCTTTTCAACGGCACGTTAATAGTGTATTGGTGATGGTGGGTATGAACGCCATCTGTTGTAATAAAACACACATTTTCAAAACGGTTATATACTAGTATTGGAGGCGACATTTTCTAAACTGCTATTAAAGAAAATGATCAAGCCTGTGTGGCAAATGAGATTGGATCAAGACTTTTCTTTTCTCATGTCCGAAGGCTGACAGCAAAATTGTTATCTTTATTTTTTGGGAGTGGCTCTTTTAACTTCATTCTTTTCTTCCATATTTTCTTACTATCATGGCGTTCAGCCATCATGCTTATTATAGGCTTAAAGCCTGGCCCGAGCATTTTGCTCGAGTCCGGTCCCTTCAGGACCCAAGCGTGTGTTCGTAGGGACCGACCGTGTAAATAAACAAACAAACAAACACATAAAGGTGTTATGGTTTTATGTAATGGTTAATTTTGTTTTATTCAGTTACTGGTATTGCTCTACCCGGTACTCTCACAGCGATAATGGGTGCAAGGTAAGTTAGTATGTCAAATGACTCAAACACTGGGAACATGTACATATATATGTAGAATTTGAAAATATGTTTAGCCGCTCTTTGAACTTTTCCTTGAAATGTTATTGTGCATTTCCTTTTCCAGATGTATATCATAGTTCGTTGGAGATTCTTTTTTTAAAACAAGGCACGTATTCAGAAAGCATTTAGTACCAAAATAGATTCTCATCTTCTCTATAAACTTTTGTCGCAGTACCATTTCAGTAAAGGGAAAGGGGATTTGATATCATTAATCATTAATCTGATCAATTGATACATATAGTGCTGCTTAACTGCGTTTTAAATCACAACGTATGTTTCATATCCAGAATAGTGACAATGATCTTGTGCAATCTTCTAAATTGATTTCTTTCTAGTTCGACCCTCATTTCTAATAGAAGGATTAAAATCATTGTTAAGATGGCACACTTTTTTGTTTGGGTAGTTTAAATTCATGCATGGATGCATGATACAATATTTGCGGAAGTGAGTTGCTCCAAAGCTTTTTTGTCGCAGCGAAACCAATAGCATCTGAATAATGCCGCAATTGACATGATTGGTCCATTGTATTTCATCGGATGTTAAATGGAATAGGTCTAAGTCAGTAACCGATCGGTTTATATTTGATCTACTATACTACTATAATGAAGTACAGTTTGAATGTCATCCTGTTAAAATTGTTCTCAAAGATGAGCACCTTTTAACACAAAAATTAAATTAAATCGAATTAACGTTTTTTTTAAACATATTTAATGTGGGTAAGGTAAAGTATCTATTATATCCCATTTCAATTTATTCTTGAGTCGGATGTACTAGTGGTGGAATGGAATGTAAATTCGTAAAACTTACCACTTGAAAAAGTGAAACCCTAGAGAGTAAATATTAGTGGACTTCATGATATATTTAATCACAAAAAGTCATTGGTGTAAACAAGAACGATCAGTCTCGTAAAATGTTGACACATTTTAAGCCACTTTACCAGTCCTAAAAATGGAATTAATTAATACAATTGATGAATTCAAAATAATAATTAATTTAACCAAATTGAACATAAAAATGCTTCTCCTGCAAAATGACTAAAATGTCACTTGTAAACAACGTTCTTGCATTCATACCCCACGACGATTTGTGAACCCTTTGTATTAATTACAAATATTTAATTATCTTGTCATACTCAGTGGTGCTGGGAAATCGACACTATTGAATACACTTACGTTTCGTAACCGTGACAACTTGACGGTCAAAGGTCACGTGCTAGTGAATGATAGACCTGTCGGAAGGTCCCTGGCTCGATTCTCGGCATATGTTCAACAGGATGATCTATTCCTACCGGGACTTAAAGTCAGAGAGCATCTTATCTTTCAGGTAAATGTGCCAGTGTTTTGTCTCAGTTACTAGGTGAAAATATCATGGGCCGTATTCTCGTACGTAGTTAAACACGGTTTTAAGCTAAATGCGCGTCTAACTTTGACTTTAGACACATCGTTATCAGTTGTAAAACGCCCTATACGACCCCCGGGAGAGGTGCGTCATGGGTGCGTCGTTTACCACCACATTCTTGATGGAGGGTACGTCAGTGGCAGTCTTTGGTCCGTCACGAAGTTGACGAAGGGGTGCGTCAATGTCCGTCAATTTACATGGGTGCGTCGCAGAGTACATCATTTTTATGAACAACAAAATACTAACTTTATAATTTAAATATATGGCATACTATACCACCAACCAGGCTTTACTATACAGCAAACATCACTTTTCCGATATACCGCATTTTTTTAAATGCCTGAAATCACTCGATTGCCGTGCAAGTGTGCAAGAGTTTGGCAAACGGAAAAAACAAGGAACTGACAGTAGACCGAGAACCTTTCATTTTGAGAGTACTGTCACATATAATATAGGGGATCAGCATTGCGCTATACCAAGCAAGCGCAGAACAGTCTAACAACAGCAGAGGTAGGAGGACAGGCCCGTTCACTTGGATCATGTACGAAAAAGAATAATCGCCAACGGGGGCGTGTCATATGGTCCGTCAGAATCAACCAATGGTGCGTCACAAAATTGACTGAGGGTGCGTATATTGTATGACAAAGGTCCGTCTTTTTTTGACACAGGGTGCGTCATGGTACTTGAGAAGTTGATGCACCTCGGTAAAGTGACGCACCATTCCCGGGGCCGGGGGTCGTATAGTGCGTCTTAAAACTGATAGGTGTATTAAACTAAACGCAATTCTCGTACATTTGTTTAACTTAAACATGTGTCGAACTCACTAAAAAGTGTCTAACTTTAAACAATGGGTATGGGGGTAGTTTAAGGCGCGTTTAACTAAACAAATACACGAACTGTATGCCTTGAATGATAACTCAACCGTGCACGGTGTAAGCTGCCGAGCAGATCGTGTAGTATTAAAAATAAAATGCGTTTGAGGTATTCAGTCGATATCTATTGTAACCCATAGGGCCACAACAACAATAAATATCTGTACAGTAACGCGCAACAACCCTCGGGACGAGATACGCAGAGTTTTAAACCGTGTTTAGTTAAACATGTCGTTTAAGTTAGACACGAGTTTAGTTAGACACGGTTTTAAGCTAAATCGTGTTTAGTACGAGAATACGGCCCCATAACTTAAACTTAGAAGATATTATAAATGTCAGAAGCTATGAAGAAGCCAATATACGTTCTCAAAATTATTGCCTATAACAAAACATTAGAAAATATCCACCAAGTATCTAAAACACTATCAATTTCAATGATTAAATCACCAAAATTGAATTGATTGTAATTAATAAACCATTGCTAATTCTAATACAGGCTGTCCCAAAATGATTAGTACCCGTCGATGTCAAAAGTTCAATAATTTTTATCATCATCAAAATCAATGGGATTGGGTCCGTTGTTTAACATCATCTTTGTCATACTGTACTATTTTGTTAGAATTTTAAATCATGAATATCAGATCTATCAAACTCAAGATACACTCCATTATGTAAAATATGGTGATTTCACCTTTTTGACAAAGTGCTAAAAAATGTGTGTGCTATTACAGCTTGTTTGAAAGAAACCTGTGTATTCTCATAATCTCTTTTTTACTCAATATCTTGTGTGTCTTTCTGTTGTAACTGTTATTAGTTATGGGTGTTCAAATCATCAATAATTCTTCCCCTTAATTCAATTTAACGGGTAATAGAAATTTGTCACACTTGAGTGACCCCACGCATTGTTTTATTTGACAAGTGTTTAGGGACTTCTAAATGAAGTGGTATGTGGTGAATTACAAGTGGCTTAGATTTCATTTTCACATTGGAGAAAGGATTTCGTGAGGTTAAACAAAGGGACTATATCATTTTTAGCAAGTTTGGAGGAAATTGCATCCCCAAAATGAAAAAGAAGTCTAAGCCCCTGCTAATTACCCATGACCACATCTTTACCTGTTTAAATGTCCCTCAAGTTTAGCCTCAAAACTAGCTCATTATAGAAACAAAGCTTGGGATCGCTCATGCGTGACGATCCATCTTTACTCTTCAAATGAAATCAAAATGAAGCAGTATAGCAATAATATGATACAACAGCAGTTTAAAATAGAAAGGAACCAAAGATATTAGCAGACAAGAGATTAAGAGAATGTATTAGTTTCTTTCAAACAAGCTGTTTAAAAACACATTTTTTTGCACTTTGCCAAAAAGGTGAAATCACCATGTCTTACACAATGAAGTGTTACTTCGTTAAAATAAGTCCGATATTCATGATCTAAAATTCAAATGAAAGGGTACAGTATAGCAAATATGATAGCAACACAACGGATCTAATCTAATTGATTTTGATGATGAAAACATTTATTGAACTTTGGGCATCGATGGGTACTAATCATTTTGGGACAGCCTGTATTTATCATTATGACTTGCACACATGCACAGGCGGAGTAAGCATGTTTTAAATAACGTTCAGGCCTGTATATGATTATTATCAACGTCAATATTCGACTGACATTGAACTCATATTTTCTCTTTGAATTACGACTATTTACTTTTCCAAGGCCAAACTCCGGATGGATCAAGACATTCCATATGATAAAAGAATGAACCGAGTGCAGGAAGTTCTTAGAATGGTTAGTAGATTGCTGATTTTTTCATTCATCACTCAAAACCTGAATATTTGGAGCTGTGGCCATGACCATCCAGTTTGATCTATCAGTCGAGGGAGAATGATCATTCAGGGGAGTTGAAACAATGAATAATGCATCCCACTTAGAACCAGTTTTACCATTTTGCCCCTCAAAACACCCTAAAATGCAGGAGCTTAAAATATTTCCTTAAAGCATGTTAAAACTACCCAATCAATATAAAACTCTTGTGCAAAGTTATAAGACTATGAAGGATTTCTAGTTGTATGAAAACGTCCATAGCAAAATTCAGATTTTGTTACCTAAATATGGTCGACCATTTCTGTTGGAATAACACAATTTTGATTTTTTAAAATATGAGATAGGCTTATCAAACATCCCTTAGGAAACATTTAGATTAATGGCACTTACTTCATGAGGTATACCATGCATGCCAACATATACAAGCCAGATTCTATTATTATTACTAATACATTAGCCTATACATGTTTTGTATTTTTTCATTTTTCCATTTAATTTTTCATCGTATTATTTCCCAGCTTGGGTTAAAAAAATGTGCGGAAACGTTGATAGGGAATCCAGAACGGGGTATCAAAGGAATATCTGGTGGGGAGCGAAAACGACTCATGTTTGCTTCAGAGGTGAGATTGAAATCTGAAATACAAGATAAAATTCACATGTATGTATCAATGGTGTGTAAAATGATTATTCTAAGTGTTTCTAGATATTCGAGGCGATCAACAGTTGACCTTTAGCGCTTCTTTGAATGTACTCCCGGAGGTGTGACCCGTGCAAGGTCATCATAATCCGTTACAATTAGCAACGCGCATTATTTAACAAAGGATTTTGATAATGCACAGTTGAACAACAAAAAAAAGGTCGCCGATTATGTTGACCTTGCACGATTTAGACTTCCGGCAATGCATTTGTTGATATAATCGAAGTGAATGACGTGAAAAATCGATAGTGAACAATAGGAGGAGTTCTAGAAGTATAGGCCTATACGTAGATAATCACATTGGATGCAATGCACTATAATCAAGCATCACAGTTTTTGAGACATACAGAAATAGTCAAAATCGGAAAATATAGGGTAAATGTTCGCATGCCGTTAAGTAGTGTTAAGAAAAGCGAAGAAAATGGTTTGCTTGTCATTTTGAGTGAATAGGTTGTATACATCATTACATCAGACGGTATGAAGCACATGTTTATTTTCTAGTGCAATAAAGTCATCATTTCTGTTTTGTTTTGAGAAATCTCTCTGAACCCCATGGTTAAAAAAATCCCTATTCTGTAGTTGAGAAACAGGATATAATTATAATCTTCATGAGCATATTATTGTCTTTTGTAATACTTCCTAACATTCCAATCTTCGTGTAATACAGGTATTGACGAATCCACCACTCATGTTCTGTGACGAGCCGACTTCAGGTCTTGATTCCTATATGGCGCAGAGTGTAGTAGCTACATTAAAGGAACTTGCATCAGAAGGCCGCACTATGCTGTGTACAATTCACCAACCTTCATCGGAAGTATTTGCTATGTTTGACAGGTAAATGTGGCGTCTTGATTTCATGTGATTGATACGTGAATAGGATTGTAGTGTTGACATTATAAACAAAACAAAACAACAGGACATTCAGTCGGGATGGCAAAACTTGAATTGTGGTCGTCTGGGTTTGACCAAGCGTCTTTATCATTGTATCTTCATTGTTTGTTAACAGAAGGTCTACCTTGTAGAAAATTGATTTGATCCTCTCAGCTGAACTATTACTAAATCATCAATCTGAATAATGTCAGACGACTAATTTCTATGAAAATACTAATTTTGGGAGTGATACTTCAAAATAAAACTTGTACACGATTCACCCTTTTTAGGATCCTACTCGTTGCAGAGGGAAGAACCGCGTTTATCGGCAGTGTCAAAGACGGAATTGATCACTTTGCAAGGTAAAGTCCCAATGTTACCTCACGATATCTAATGTGTTCCCTATACAACACTAGAATTGCCAACCTCTACGAATAGCTAGCTGCATAGCAATAATCGCCAGTCATTGTCATAATACCATGGACGAAATCGAAGCTATTTCACGCGGGCGTGTTTTGTTGTTATTCGCGGAGCTGCGTCCAGGTACAGGAAAGTGTCACATTAGGATGCAAAAGGAGCCTTATTTTATACAGTTCAATAATAAGGGGAACCCACTCTTTTGTTACATTGTAGAGTCGAATCCAACTGGCCCTTCAGGCATCCAGGTTCAATAAAATAGGCCAGGCAGCACACCTGTGTGCTACAACACTCCATTGTAGGGATTGAGCTTGACTAGAAGTTTTGTGAGATGCACATGGGCTCTTTGTTATGCATAATTAAAGCTCCGTCCAGGTGTTTTTTCTATGTGCACAGGCCATGTGCTTTGGAGTTTTACTTCATTACCATTCTGAACCTCGCAGAGGGCAGTCATATTATTATGTTTGTCACGACCAGGGGATTCTTACTTTTTTCGTCACAAATTCACAAGGCGAGGTTTGAGTTCTTTATAGAAGCCCATCTAAGCCGGGGGCCATGTGTTTCATTTTGTCTTTGCTACGCCACAGCGACACTACTGAGTCATTACAGCGCTGGTCAGAACGCCGAACCTCCGCGCTGGTTTTGTGCATGCACAAAACAAACGTGGTGCACTGGCGCTCAGGGGCGACGATGGGGACCCTCTCCCGTCCTAGACAGTGCCCATTGCGTCACCAATGCGTTCTCGAAGACTTTGATACGTTTCGCTTGGCGTTTTGATATCGTTCAGCGCAATGCAACATGAAAGGGTTTTAGTGACCTTGATTTTAAAATTGACCATTTCGGACAGTTTTCCGTGCTCCTCTTGCGTTTTATTCATATTTTGATACTTTTTCAGCACAGTGCAATCGCTGGTAGGTGTGACAGGGTCATTAGGAAATAAATCTGGTTTAAAATGTGTTTACCAGACAATTGATATCCGTAAACAGCAATACTAGTTCATGGCTGTATTTGATTGCTTAAGGAAATCTCATTATATATATAAATGAATATAAAATGAATAATATTTGTATACATTTAACACAATTATTTATGTCCGATCAGGCTTGGATACACTTTTCCAAAGAACTACAATCCGGCAGACTTTTTCATACAGACTCTTGCTATTGTACCGGGAGATGAGGAGCGATGTAGACAAAAAGTGCAGGTAACGGAAAACGATTGACACTGCAGTGTATCAGTTGTTTAAGCGGCACTGTGACATATCTAGATATCTTCACTTTATAGAATGAAGAATTGCACAATGAATGAAACCACGATGAGGGAAGTTCCGGATCCAAAAGTGAAAACCATCGCCCTGATTCAAAACCGCAGTTTAAAAAAAGCTGCCCGAGCAAAATTAACCCGTCTTACCGTTGTCGATTCAAGATAAACAGCGACGAAGACCTTGTTGAACCCCGTTCAACAACGACCAAACATATTTACATCATTCATATGTGAATAGCGTTTTGGAAAATTGATGAAAACAAGTAAAAAACGTGGTTCAATAGGCTTAATTTGACATAAAAAAATAGCTGCTCTTTAAAAAACGGAACTAAATGTTTACGTTTTATTATGATTAGTCCCTTATATGGACATCGTCCGTTCCCTGTAAATGGGCGAGGGAACTTCTGAATGAGATGGGTTACAAAAGGTAAACATTAGAGAAGACAAATTATTGCGCAAGTAATTGTGGAATTTAAAATATTTTGTAAATAGCATTTTATTCACACATCACCTTTAACATTCAGAGAAAAATACATAACACATTTTGATATATGTTTACAGAATATTTGTATCAAATTAAACACACCCCTCCATTTCAATAGTGGTACGGTCCAAATAGATCAGAGGAATGTCATTTCACCGCGCGATGATACAAAATGGCGATTCTCTTGTGCTGGGTAGCGACCGTTTCGGCTAAAATTGTGGCTTTAGGAATGATCCGTGACATATGGCACTCGCCAAAAATATTTTTCTCAGGGATATAGCTACATTTTGGTATATAAAGCTGTTTGCTAACTTTAAGGATCGCATGGCGAAATGCATTTATACGCCGAAAAAACGGGCGAAAAAATGAACACATTTTGTGAACATTTGTTGTTTGTTTACAATTTTGCATCGATGCATGGTTTCCAAATAAGGTTCGCCCCGGGGTTCGCCATCCTATTAATTTGCATATGAAGAGTGGGTTTATCTCAAATCAACAACGCTTTGTTACTGTACTTAAGGTATAGGGGAGTTGTTGAACTATCTTCAATGAATGAAATATTGTTTTATTTTGAACAAACCATTAATGTTACAGATTCTTTCCAATCACTACGATTCAGTCTCATTGAACGCACATTTTGCGATAACTACTGCCCTGCATTTTTAAAACTGAATAGCCAATCGGAACGCAGTATAAAATACTCGAAGTGCATACCAAGGACGCTCTAACTATTATAATCCTGGGTGCATACTATAACCCTGGGTGCATACTATAATTATACCGCGGGTAGTACACACGTGCGTGCGCAACGCTCGCTTGCATGTCACTCAGGATGATTCATACAAGCGGGTTATTATGTTTGTGTAGCTAATATTCAATATTTTTTCAAATTAAAGATGCTTTTCCTGGATAATTATTTAAAACAATGCGTTTTCCATAGAGCAAACATACTTGCGCAGTTGCTTACATGCTTAAATTGCCAGCTGTCAACGGTGCACGTGCTTTTGTGTCTGTTTTATCAATTCCTTGTCGATGTTACAACTTACCAATTACCATGGTTACGAGAGATGTAAATAGATTTGATTCGTATCTCGATTCGATAATTGTTGTAAGGAAATAGTAATCGAGCTAACCTCGTATGATAACTTTCGGTATCAATCTTAATCCCTTTTGCTTTATCTCAGGCCATTACAGATGCCTATGACCAATCAGTGTACGCTGGGGAGATTCAGCGAAGTATTCACGCTAACGTTACGGATCTGGTAAAATATTACACATTTCACTATGGAAAAGACTGAATACTAACAATAATAAAAGCAATTAAACATATACTTTCTGCTTCTAGTGATTTCAACCAAAACGTCAGTTCGTACATTGTGCATGTAACTTTTCATAAGTCCTACGCAACATAATATCCCCGGATAATATCACGTTCGTAAGTGAAAGAATTGTGATGCATAGAATACCCTGAAACTCATGTAAAACAAATAAATGTTAAACATCATGAAAGAAACATTATGTATTGGTTTTGATTGTGTCAGCCGGTCAGCCGGTCTTATGAATTGATGAGTCTTATGAGAGTCCTATGGCGTGTTTCTCCTGGGCAACTTAATGGTAATTAACATGATTAACGGTCCCAACCGGCCTTTTCGCCCAGTAGAAACAGCCAAACAACACGAATTACCGTTAAAGTTTTCAAACGGCAAAAAATACGGTAAATACTGTTATTTCAAATAACGTTCATTTTCAAATGCCTCAATAGAAACACGCTCCTATAGACGTTATTCGTTATTGGCAATTTCAAGCTAAAGAGGGAGACATACTCTGATGTGACGTCACTAATCATAACCAAAGCGAGGCCAAATTGTTAAATTACGTAAAAATTGGTGTCATGTGACGTAATTTACCAATATTTGCCTCGCTTTTGTTATGATTAGTGACGTCACATCAGAGTATGTCTCCCTCTTTAGCTTAAAATCGCAAATTACGAATAACGTCTATAGGCATATCTAAACTGTACGTGTTTTTTACTACACGCACCAGTAGTTTCTTAGCTTTTACAAGGTTTCGGCCTATAGTATTACGTGTGAGTCTATGGGAGCTAGGACTCACAGACTGTCAAAGTTCTCGCACCGGTTCACCTAAGAATTGACATCTTATGCTCAGCTAAATGTCTCTGACTTTGTGATCAAAATGTTGTTAAATTTTTGTTGTTATTAAATTAAATTTTAATTTTTAGGGCGAACCCTCAGATCCTGATCCTGAATCAACACAATCACCGTAAGTATTTGATCATTTCATTGGTCTCTCTTACCTATGTGTATGAGAGCATCTGTGATGAGAGGCATTCAATAACTCCCTATACAACCATCCTAGACGAGATTTCAACGTGCGCGATTTACTTATTCATTAGGATTCTTCTTCTATCCCAAAATTCCATGAAACGGCATATTTCAGCCAGTGAAAAATGTGCAATGTTATATTGATATCTCGTTCATATTATAATGATATCTCTTTTCTTATTTATAAATAGCTACAAGGCAAGTTGGATGGCTCAATTTGCAGCATGTACCTGGCGAAGTTTCATCAACACAAAGCGTGAACCTATCTTGACGGGTGTCCGATTGGCTCAAACTATCGTACGTAATAAGGCCAAACAAAGTTGAGTTGCCCTTTCAGGGCTAGAGTCTGGGTCGGACGGTCGGATGTAAAAAATAAAAAATAAAAAAATTTAAACAGGGAGATAGCCTACTACACAAAAACACGTTTTACCTTGAAAAAAAAATAGCGACCTTAGATTTCCGAAAATTCGGGTCGGTCGGAAAGGGCAAGTCAACTTTTTTTTGTGGCCTAAATTCACTATGTTATTTCAATACGTAATATAGGGTGAATAAAAAAACCCACCTGCACGGATTGAAATGGTTGTTGAATTTAAAGTTTTTTAAACCATTCACCTTGCTTCAGATATGTTCTATGGGTAAATATTGCGTAGGAAGATAACATATTATGGGGGGGGGGGGGGGGGGGGGGGCACAGCACTAAATAAATGTCACATTGGATTACAAGTAAAATAGGCATAATCAGCTTCATTTATTTGCTCATAGTTTTTGCCGGAACTTACTACCATTACGCAAAACGAGGAGTGATTTAGTGTTGTGCGCCCTGATATTCAACTCTAATTCAGACTATAGGTTTCACAAATACTAATTCCGGTGTCACATTACACCCAAAGGGTGACCTTTGATTTTTCCGTGCTATTTCTCTGAAACCCCAACACCCCAAAGGTGCCATCGTAGCTCATCGGTGGTCGAATGTGACACTCCTAGTTGGCATTCATGACACCCTCGAATGTATATTCACCATTGACGCAATTGAATGTATATTTGTTAGATTTGATAGGCATATTTTTTCTCACCAAACGTTTAAGACGGCACAACCTTGGGGAAGTGATTGTTCACAAATTAAATGCACATAATGTTGTATAAAACACCTTAAAATGGATCGTCGGGCAAACATCCAAAGGTCACCTTAACACCACTGAAGGTGTCATTTGACACCCGTAGTAATGGGTCTTAAGGTGAACATCCAAGGTGTCAAGACGAATCGACACACTATAGGCGCCACCTTAACACCACTGGAAATGAGTTCTCAGGCGAACATCCAAAGGTGTCAAGAACAAATCTTCTTCCTCTCACCTTTGGATGTTCGCGCGAGGACCCAAATCTTAACACCCCATTTGGTGTCAAATGACACCCAATTTCTTTTTCTGTGTATCATTAAAAAATGTGGAATGTCGCAATAAATTAAGCGGTATTTTATTTGAAAAAAATGTGGAGTGTCGCACCAACTAATTTACGAATTTCACTGGAATCACGTGCACTTTGGAATCCCAAATAATTGTTAAAGATAAATTATGCTTTGACTGCATTTATCTCCAATTTCAAAGAATATTATCAATCACAGACTTCAAAACGACACATTAGATTATCTCCTATTGTACCTAACTTAATCATAAAGTTCACTTAAAGCACGTGCATTTTACAATCACAATCCAAATATCATTTTTGATATGCTTCGATTGTTAACAATATGCCATAGGAAAAAGATGTTTAACCAACCACATTGTGCAACGCTCAGTTAGCATATGGTTAATGTCGCTAAGATAAGAATGAAAGAAAAATGCTTCGTTTTAAAGATGAGTTTTCCATTTGTTTCAGATTGTGGCGATTGTTATTGGTTTAGTATTCTTGAACGAGGATGTAAATCAAGACGGCATCCAGAATATAAACGGCTGTTTATTCCTGTGCCTCACAAACATTGCGTTCACAAACACCTTTGCTGCTGTACAGGTACACAACCATTGCGTTCACTAACACCTATGCTGCTGTACAGGTACACAAACATTGCGTTCACAAACACCTTTGCTGCTGTACAGGTACACAAACATTGCGTTCACAAACACCTTTGCTGCTGTACAGGTACACAAACATTGCGTTCACAAACACCTATGCTGCTGTACAGGTACACAAACATTGCGTTCACAAACACCTTTGCTGCTGTACAGGTACACAAACACCTTTGCTGCTGTACAGGTACACAAACATTGCGTTCACAAACACCTTTGCTGCTGTACAGGTACACAAACATTGCGTTCACAAACACCTATGCTGTTGTACAGGTACACAAACATTGCGTTCACAAACACCTTTGCTGCTGTACAGGTACACAAACATTGCGTTCACAAACACCTTTGCTGCTGTACAGGTACAACACCATCTTGCATACGTCATATCTACCTTTAAATTGTACAGCTGGTTTACCTCGGTTAAATTAAAATACGAGTATGTACTAAATGTACGATGACACTTGTTTTATGTTACAGTACTACCAAATTCAATAACCCATTACTTACTAATTCAAGATTTTCACTTCATATTTTACCAATAATGGAACAGGTTTTCCCGACGGAAATGGCATTAATCAAACGAGAACATTTTGATGGAATGTATCGAGTCGACGCTGTTTTTCTATCAAAATTACTGGTTGAGGTATGTAAGCGTCTTTACCTGGTATGATTTAACACTCGTAATTTCCATTGTCCCTCTTTTAGTGAAGGGTGAAAATGTAAGGCAAGTTGAATTGGGCACACATGATGTAATTCACTCAGTTTATCTGTCGAAAGCATTCATTCGCCGGTCCAAAAAGCAAAATAGCCATAAAAAATGACAGGTGTGCGAGAGGCTTAGCCCCGTATTCAGTCGAATCCTTTTCAGGATTTAATAAGGGGTATTGATTTTAGGCATTAAGATATTGGTGCAAACCATAATTTTTAACTATAGGCCTGCATGTGTAAGACATTGGGTCTTATCTCAACTCAAATCAACTTTGTCATATCTCAAATAACGTGATATTGTATAAGGGAGCACATCAAAACTCGACCGCCCGACAACCGCCGGTTCCGTGCGGTTGCAGCCGGTTTCTATTGTTCTAAACAATGATAAGCGGTCCAACCGGGCGGAACCGGCGTTTGTCGCGCGGTAACTTAATAATGACGACAAGACCGAAATGATAGTTGTTTGATTTAATAATCATGTTATTGTTTTCTAGATTATACGATTTCTTATGAATTTCTCCTCTCCAGCTGCCCTTCCAGTATATATTTTTACCAGCAATATTTATGAGTATTATCTACTGGATGGTGGGTAAGTTTTTACTTATTCTGATCAGACCAGATCAAACTCTTACTGCACGCATCACCGTCAAAACGATCAACATCATCAAGCAAAATAATAACGAAAATATGTATACTATAAATTAAGAACCATTGGAGGTATGCAACTCAAACTTTGGAATTTTGCTATTTTAAGGATAACTCTTCATGTAGAATAGAAAACATCAGGTTGAAAATCGGGCCAGAAATCGGAACACCTACCATTAAAAACATATTCAATTCGCTTTGAATACTCAATAGGAATGAGCCTTCTTACAGGCATCGACTTATTAATTATTGCAATTCTGAACTGCCCCAAACTGTTTCGTCTTCGACCCACCCGTATTACTGGAAGGCTGGGACAAAGGGTTCCATTTTTGTGAACATCATTTCAGCTCATGATGGACGCGTTTTGTCCAAATTTGTAATTCGTATTGGTTAAAGCACGTTATCGGGGATTTCTTTCAAATAAATCCTGGTGCTAATCATGGTTTATCTTTGCTTTTAGGTGTTATGTTTGGTATCAAAAATGTGCCGAAAAAATTCATCCAAATGTCTATCGAGTCTGGTTGGTAAAAAAATAATCGAAAGTCACTTTAAATGACCTAAGCAAAGTGTACGACTTTCTTTTGTTGAGCACTTTATGTTAATACTCATGATTTAAGAATTCACCATTGAAAGCATCCATGATTTCCTAAATCTAAATGTACTAACCTTTACGTATGAATTGATTTCGTTGTAGGTTTGAATAACGAGTTCGAACGATTCTTGATTGCCGTTGGAATTTTGATTCTAGTAACTAATACGTCTGTTTCCTTTGGTAAGGATGTCCAAGAGTGAGGGCTAGTACTAGAAGCTGCAGGAGTGGGGGATGGGTGGGGGGATGTCATTCGTGGGTAGGCTTTGAGTAGGATGGGTAAGATTGTCAGTTTGATGTGAATTTCCGCCTTGTTTAGCAAAGATTCTACACGGTTGAAATTTAAATGACAAGAATTGCAAATGGGAAACAAAACATAGTAGCATTTGGAATGATAATTATCAAAGTTAGTCTCGCTCATGAAGCTTATCCATGGTCTTGTTAAAACATTACCATAAATAATAACCACTTTACACAGCAAAATATCTTGTTTAATAGCTTACAACAGCCGGTGTTGTCCAACTTTTCTACTTAAAAACAGTTGCTTTCGTGGGAAAAGTGTACTGTCCCGGATTCTGGACAATTTCCGACATTCTTAACATAAGGATATTTTTAACGTAATATATTTGTTTTAACTTTATATATTTTTAATGACCAAGTAATTAAATACAGTTACTCCATCTCATATATAGCTACTGCACAATGCTAACCCGGTTGTATTATTTTCCTAGGCTGGCTGATTTCAGCGGTGAGTGGTTCAGTTGCAGTAGCGTTGGCAATAGCGCCCCCATTGTTATTACCTCTCTTACTGCTTGGTGGGCTCTTCGTAAATTTAGAGTAAGTATTGTTGATTTACGTACACTAGCAACCAAAAGTATTAGGACACCTTGCAAGCTGCAAATTAAGAGAAAACACTGGGAATCTATTGAACTACTGTATTAGCTTTTTGGTATTCTAGGGTTATAAAATTAATGGAAAGTTCTTAAAAGTTTGTTACAATAAATTTGGGATGATATTCCTACTTAAGACATTGCTATTTAAAAGGAAAACATTTGTAACAATATTTCAGTAATTTAAGGTTTTTGCATTGGTACATGTATATTTAGTTAATTTGAGTCATTTAGCTTGACAACAATTCTTAAGTCATGATGAAATGATAGCCCTATGTAGTGGGCCCAGGTTATGTGGGTGCTATGAAAAAGTACAGAGAATATGGTTGGTTTCCATTTAAAATATGAAAGTAAAGGTGTCAAAATGAAACTAAATTTCCCTCCTAAATATCCTATTATGAAGATGAATGAAGAGATCATGTGTCAATATGTGTGAGAGATTAAAGACTAGTGACAATATTGGGATTAGTGGTACTTGAGTGAATCAATTGACAAACAATTGAGAAAGGGTTTTTTGAAAGGAAGTCAAAATTGTCAGACTACCCACCATAGGATTACATAGGCTATAATGAGGTTGATGAATTATTCATGAGCTATTTCCAATGGGAAATTTGTATGAGGATTTCAAGAAGGCGCATGTTTTCTTCAATTGCATGGAATTGAATTAGCAGATGTTGTAGGAAACATGAATTTATTAATGAGAAGAGAAGAGTTCAACTCGTAGTGAAATATTACACTCCAAATTGAATATATGGGATGATTTTGACACCTTAACCAAGTGTCCTAATACTTTTGGTTGCTAGTGTAGGCTATTATATGATGAAATTATCCACACACGAATACAAAACAGGACCACTCGACCTTATGTTTTCAGATGTATTCCGTAGAGCACGAAATGGTTAATAATTATATGGATGTTTCTAACGACTTTTTCATGTGCAAATTATAACTTTGTACGTCGATGCACATATGAATTGAAATAATAGGAGTCGTCACTGATTAACCCTTATCCCCCGGCGTGCCTAATTTTTAATATTTTCTAAAACAAAAACAAATATTAGTCGGGTATATACAGGGGGTTACCGTGCACCCCTTCTCCCCAGGACTCCCCCAAACCAACTTTTTTGACTTACTTTTATGGTTCTAAAACATATTCAGAAGTTTAGACCACTAGTAACTCATATCTATTATATTTGCATTGTAATAATGTACTTTAAATCCAAGATGGCCACCAAAATGGCCGCTGTAAATGTAAATATAGTCTACATGAGTGTATGGTAATCCATATAGTTTGTGAGTGTATAGTACATCAAATTTACCAACTAGTATGTTCTAAACTGATAAGGCCAACCTCTGTGACAATTTTGATTCTGTATCACTTTCCAAAATGGCTGCCAAAATGATTAATTTGATAATAAATGACCTAAATTAATTGTTTTGTATTGTAAAACTATGTAATATCAATACCCCCAAATCTAATGGGACAGCATTCACTACATGTCTACGATAAAGCCTAGGGGCTGTAGATCTGATCATACATGTTGGTTTATATGCCAATTTTTTGGCAGCCATGTTAGCGGCCATCTTGGATTTAGGCGTGTTAACAAAGCAAAAGTTTGGATATGAGTGTCTAGTGGTCTAAATACATACATTCCACTGTTAAAACTATACTTTCACCATACATTTTGATTGCCATAATATGGCGGCCATTTTGGACGCCATCTTGAATAACGCCGTAACGTACCAAAATAAATTTGTTAACATCCTGAATATGTTTTAGGACCATGAAAGTATTTTCTTATTCATAATATCCAATAACTGGTGTACATGATTCATGTAGACTATGATGATGCCAACACACCATTCTTGGTCCCTCTGATAGCAAGGCTGCTGTATTGGGCATGGTCTGCCAAAGATCAGTATACTATAAAGTAGACCTAGCTGGGCCACACAAATTCAAAATATTGTTTGTGTGACATCTCATTCACCATCTTGTTATTAAAAAAATGTGGTAGCCCAAATAGTAGGCTATTGCCCCATAGTTAAAACACCTATTACTAGAAGAAAATTAGATAAGATAAAATCAAACTAGAAAGTGAGGCATTTTCCATCTATCTATCTATGAGACTAACTTTTGCTAGTTATTTTATTGGGATAATGATGGGAATTGTGCCTCTAATATATAGAGACACTTTGTCCTATTGCATCTATAAGTATACATTTATATCAAGGGTGATAATGTATAATTGTCATAGTCCCTATAGTAGAATATCTATTGTAGCACACACCACCCATGGATCAGTCATCCTCCCGTTTGGAAAAAATACTATAAAATAGAAACACTTTTTTTTACCCTTAGGCAATTACACATTTCCAGTATGATTGACACTAGGATCAATGTATTTAAAACTAATGATGTAAAAAACTGATTGACGTAGGCTATTTGTATTTGAACCTGACCTATTCTAAGCAAATTATAGTCTAATTTATATTACTATACAATCTAGAAACACTAATTTCGTCAAAAGACCGTTACCTTTGATTCCACAAACCTTTGCTTCAATTCTCTGATGTGAGAGACTTTGGAATATAGCTATCGCTGCTCAGAAGCAGTAATGTATGGTTTATGTAACCTTTTAAAATCAAAACAACAATATCTTATTTCAAAACACTTCAAAAATATTTTCTGTCTAGAAACAACCATTTAGATACAAATATAAATAAATTCTTAAAGTCTGTGACCTATTTGATTGAATTACATTCCTGTATTACAACAATATCTCAAATAAATCATATACCTTCAATTGTTTTAAATGTCTAAAATGCCTTATAGAAACACTTAATTGGGTTAAGATTGTAGAACTGTCGGGTTTTGTAGGATCTTGGAAGGTAAGGGTTAAGGTGACAACACTGAAAGCCAAACTGGAGTCAAGTGACTCTTGAAATGGAGTAAATCGGCCATGACTCTTCAAAGGAGTCATCTTGACTCTCCAAAGGAGTCGTCCTGACTCCCCAAAGGAGTCATCCTAGCCGTCGGAAAGAGTCATCACCCATGACTCATCACCCATGACTCTCCAAAGGAGTCATCCTGACTCTCTGGAGCTAATTTGCATATTTTACTTGGTCTTATATTAGACGAGTAAAATGCACAAATCGCTCATTAGCATAATTGCAATGGTACAAAAATTAGCACCGATGCTCGTGTATACCATTTCAATTATGCTAATGAGCTAATTTGCACATTTTATTTATTTAAACCTATTAATTTATTTCAATTAAGTCGATGCCTTAATTTAACACCGTTGAATGTATATTGATATATGCATATTTCTCACTGGTTAAGGAAGGGGAGTGATTGCTCACTAAGTAAATGCAAATACATTGAGCAAGAACATAAACATCAAAGAACCAATTACCTTAAAGCCCCCCCCCCCACCTCCAGTTCTCAGTGTCTTATTCCTACCTGGAGTCACGGTGACTCTATTAGCCAGTTGGAGTCATTATTACTCTCGAAAGGGAGTCCAGCCTATATGTGACTCTATGTCAATATTGACTCCATTTGAAGAGTCACAAGACTCCCTTGAAGAGTCATGCATCATGACTCTCCAAAGGAGTCAGTAAATGTTGACTCTCCAAGGGAGTCATGTGACTCTCCAAACAGAGTCAATATTGACATAGAGTCACATGTAGGCTGGACTGCCTTTATAGAGTAACCCTGACTCCAGTTTGGCTTTCAGTGAATCATGTAAATAGGGTAAAAGGGAAGATGAAGGCGATTAATGAATATAATTAACTATAAGGTTGACTGAATGATAGGTTACTCCAATTGTATCAGATTCTTGTTCACGGTGCGTCTTGATTTTTATATAGGATTTTTTCAAACAAACTTCAATAATAACAATTTTAGTTCTTCGGCTAATGCAAACGGCCTGTTATACGGATCCGAAAGACCCATATTTTCGAATTCGGAGATATTTTAAATTGACGATTTGTTTCATTTTTTGTTCGTTTTGAATTTTTTTGAAACTGTTCGAAAATTGTTGACAAAATTGTTGAAAATGTACTAGAGGTTTCAGAGGAAACAAAAACAAGAAAGGTCGGATGGAAAAGTTTTTTCGCCACCTTAGTCGAATTACATTACGAACTGTTGGGATTTTAACGAATTTATAGTTATGTTTAATGAGCCCTCTCTAAAAGACAGCTATTCACTCCTCAGGCTCAAACCATAGAAAACAAACAGAGACAGACTATAAACATTTTGTCAATAGCGCCATCTATCCTATATCTATATCCAGACCAGTCTATGCAGTTTCGAATCTTTTAGAAAGTTGTAAGCTAGTACTACATTAGTAGTAGGAGGACTACCCCTTAACAGCAGCAATTTTGTTTGCACAGTCAGTCGGTCCGTGCGCGCAACGCTCGGATCCTGATTGGACCACACTTAATACAATTCTCGTGTGGGGGGGGGGGGGGGGGGGGGGGGGGGGGGGGCGGGGGTGTAAGAAAAAAGAAAAAAGATGGAAGAAAAGAATATGTTACAGAGCTATGTTTACATTAGTGAGAATATTTTGTTAGTAAATCAGTGTGTAAATAATGTTCATTTCGTTGCGCATTTCATTTGCTCGTTTTGTATGCAAGATGTATACAACAAAAGAAGACACACATTTTGATCCGTAACTTGATGCTCAATCGAACGGATTTTCATTCGAATTTCTTTCATCATATTCACGTAACAATAAGCTCAACTATACGATTTATACATAGGTTTACATACGTGCAATAATTATATCCACACAATAGGTTTTGTAAATATGGTAAACATGAACCTTACAATAATCACAATAAATTGGTTTAAGCATTGAAAAAAAATAACATGAATGAATTATAAGTAATCAGATAGAATTATAGACCTATTATAAAGTAACCTTCTCCTTCTGCCGATATTAAAGATGCGTTTAATATCTGACCAAACAAGCTCATTCACTAAAGGCCCTGTCACACCATAGCGTGTGGCCTGAACGTATGCCGACGTATTCAAAAAATAGCTCGAAAATTGTCAGAGTCCAAGAACGTCCAAGAACGTCCAAGAACGTCCAACTTCCCAACGAATTGCGTAGGAAAAGTCGCACATCGGTGATGGAATGGACGTATCCATAGCGTATCCATAGCGTATTAAACGTATACATAGCGTATGACTAACATATTGATAGCGTATCACTAACTTATAACAAACTTATGACAGCGTATCACAGCGTATGCGATCGGCGAGCGTATACCAACGTATGCTTAACGTATTCGAAGCGAATGTCTGCCGTGTTCGACGTATCCTCAGCGTATCCTCGGCGTACAACGAACACGTAACTTATGCCGCTGCAGAAATTGAGTTTCGTACACGGCGGGACAAGTGTTGCCAGTTCAAGTAAACGCAGCCTAGATGATAACTATTAAAATATCTAGAAGGGTAAATCTATAGGTCCAACCTATAACTTACGACGAGCAACGTACCTCTAACGTATGTCAGCGTATGTCTAACGTATGTCAGCGTTTGTAAACGTATGTCTAATGTACCACGAACCTATCGGGAACTTATGCAGAACGTAAGTTAAGCACACGTTGAGTACGTCGAGAAATTTTGAACATGCTCAATAATTTTTCGCGGACTCGACGTGTTCCAAATTTGCACAACGTATCACAGCGTGCTCTTAACGTAAACGACGTATCCCCAACTTACCCCTAACTTGTATCAGCGTACACCAACATACGCCAACGTATTTTTCGATATTTCGCATACGTTGTCATACGTTCAGGCGATACGCCATGGTGTGACAGGGCTACCGTACAGCTAGCGTATGTACCGTACAGCTAGCGAGCATTCGGCGTTTTGGGAACTTATATGGAGGGTTTGAGTATATAAATGGGTCCCTTGAGTATCTCATCCTCGCTTCTTCATGGTCTGTCGTGCTGAACACATCATACGCTACGAATACGCTACGCTACGTTAAGTATACGTTAAGCATACGTTAGTCATACGCTCGCATACGCTGTGATACGCTTTCATAAGTATATTATAAGTTAGTGATACGCTATCAATACGTTAGTCATACGCTATGTATACGTTCAATACGCTATGGATACGCTATGGATACGTGACAGGGCCTTACACGATCGCCCGGCATAAGGTGAATACGTGAGAATACGTCGAAACTCGTTGGAAATACGTCAGGCATACGTTAGACATACGGCAGATATACGTTATCAACTCGTTATCACTACGTTGGCTGTACGTTTCCCCGTCAGCCTACGTTCATCAACGTATACCAACTTACGAGTAACGTACGAGTAACGTACGAGTAACGTACCACTAACGTATGTCAGCGTATGTCAACGTAAATTTAACGTACCACAAACTTACCGGGAACTTATGCAGAACGTATTAAGCACACGTTGAGTACGTCGAGAAATTTTGAGCATGCTCAATATTTTTTTCGCGAGCTCGACGTGTTCCAAATTGTCACAGCGTATCACAGCGTGCTCTTAACGTAAACGACGTATCCCCAACGTACCCCTAACTTATATCAGCGTACACCAACGTACACCAACGTATTTTTCGATATTTCGCATACGTTGGCATACGTTGAGGCGATACGTTATGGTGTGACAGGGCCTTAAAGTAATGACACGGAGTCTACCCGCTATAAGAACCGCTAGTCATAAGGTAGGGTTAGGGTAATGGTTAGGGTTAGGTTTAGGGTACGGGTTAGGGCAGATTATGAATAATGGTCCTTATGACTAGTGACCCTTATGACTAGCGAGTTTGACCCAACGACACATTACAACAGACAATAATTGTTCACACCTTTAATGTATGCCTATTTCAACGTTGATTCCTACTTCAGTATTTAGAACATTACGTGAGCGATAATGCACCAGAAAGAATATTACGAACAATCCACATTCCAGACAGCCCACACATCGACTCAAGATATCGTCTATATACGATGTGTTCCTTCTCTCTCACGAGGTCTTATGTCAATTAATAGATGATGGTGGGCTTGGTGGCAAGTGTTTTTCTAGAAGGCGAACCAATTTACACAAATCAATGCAATGAATCAGTGTAGATAGTATAGACAACTCTAATAGATACCGCCAAATTCTACAAGATGCCGACGCTTAGCGTTATAGTGACATTTATTGCTTTTAGGGCAGGCCATCTTACGTACTCTAGTGCATTGGGATAGGTATTTGGAAGGATTTCAAATATAGGAATGTTTTCTTAGCTGGTAACGACTCGAAGACATTTGAAGATAAAGAAGCATATTCTAGTACCTTTAAGATACACTGGAGTGTTTATATTTCGCTCGAAATCAGGTTAAATATGCGAAGCGATTTCGTACGTGTTTGGCTATGTCCTTCCATTTGTTGATTTTATGGTTTTGAAGCATGTACTTTGGAGCGGTAAAACGTGACAGTCAATGACGTACTTCAAATATTGCAACGACGTACATGGTCAGAATTGTTGGCGCAATTTGATACATACTCGATAGATGTATATGTGTGAAGTGGATATTTCACTTGGTTCCGGCTTACATCTAATGCTAAGGTCCCTAAAATCATAGACGCGATTTGTTGCCACCAGGTTTACAAGAAAAGACACAAACGCCAAGAATCATGTGGAGCGTAATCTGCTAGCACATACCAGAAGTGCATTTAATAATATCATCACTAAACCAAACCTCACTCCTGACAAAGGAGTTGATAGGTATGCACATTCAATTTTATATTTAAAAATGTAATTCATGACATTTTTATAATTAGACGATAAGCTGACTCAATTGTGTCCATATATTTAAATTTTGTAGTGACACATAATTATTAGCACATTTTAAATGTACTTCAAGAATTTGACAATTCCACACACCATTCTATTGTGTCTATAATAGAGTCATTAGCGACACATAGAATTTTGTGACAATGTTCCAAATTGTCACAGCGTATCACAGCGTGCTCTTAACGTAAACGACGTATCCCCAACGTACCCCTAACTTATATCAGCGTACACCAACGTACACCAACGTATTTTTCGATATTTCGCATACGTTGGCATACGTTGAGGCGATACGTTATGGTGTGACAGGGCCTTAAAGTAATGACACGGAGTCTACCCGCTATAAGAACCGCTAGTCATAAGGTAGGGTTAGGGTAATGGTTAGGGTTAGGTTTAGGGTACGGGTTAGGGCAGATTATGAATAATGGTCCTTATGACTAGTGACCCTTATGACTAGCGAGTTTGACCCAACGACACATTACAACAGACAATAATTGTTCACACCTTTAATGTATGCCTATTTCAACGTTGATTCCTACTTCAGTATTTAGAACATTACGTGAGCGATAATGCACCAGAAAGAATATTACGAACAATCCACATTCCAGACAGCCCACACATCGACTCAAGATATCGTCTATATACGATGTGTTCCTTCTCTCTCACGAGGTCTTATGTCAATTAATAGATGATGGTGGGCTTGGTGGCAAGTGTTTTTCTAGAAGGCGAACCAATTTACACAAATCAATGCAATGAATCAGTGTAGATAGTATAGACAACTCTAATAGATACCGCCAAATTCTACAAGATGCCGACGCTTAGCGTTATAGTGACATTTATTGCTTTTAGGGCAGGCCATCTTACGTACTCTAGTGCATTGGGATAGGTATTTGGAAGGATTTCAAATATAGGAATGTTTTCTTAGCTGGTAACGACTCGAAGACATTTGAAGATAAAGAAGCATATTCTAGTACCTTTAAGATACACTGGAGTGTTTATATTTCGCTCGAAATCAGGTTAAATATGCGAAGCGATTTCGTACGTGTTTGGCTATGTCCTTCCATTTGTTGATTTTATGGTTTTGAAGCATGTACTTTGGAGCGGTAAAACGTGACAGTCAATGACGTACTTCAAATATTGCAACGACGTACATGGTCAGAATTGTTGGCGCAATTTGATACATACTCGATAGATGTATATGTGTGAAGTGGATATTTCACTTGGTTCCGGCTTACATCTAATGCTAAGGTCCCTAAAATCATAGACGCGATTTGTTGCCACCAGGTTTACAAGAAAAGACACAAACGCCAAGAATCATGTGGAGCGTAATCTGCTAGCACATACCAGAAGTGCATTTAATAATATCATCACTAAACCAAACCTCACTCCTGACAAAGGAGTTGATAGGTATGCACATTCAATTTTATATTTAAAAATGTAATTCATGACATTTTTATAATTAGACGATAAGCTGACTCAATTGTGTCCATATATATTTAAATTTTGTAGTGACACATAATTATTAGCACATTTTAAATGTACTTCAAGAATTTGACAATTCCACACACCATTCTATTGTGTCTATAATAGAGTCATTAGCGACACATAGAATTTTGTGACAATGTTCCAAATTGTCACAGCGTATCACAGCGTGCTCTTAACGTAAACGACGTATCCCCAACGTACCCCTAACTTATATCAGCGTACACCAACGTACACCAACGTATTTTTCGATATTTCGCATACGTTGGCATACGTTGAGGCGATACGTTATGGTGTGACAGGGCCTTAAAGTAATGACACGGAGTCTACCCGCTATAAGAACCGCTAGTCATAAGGTAGGGTTAGGGTAATGGTTAGGG
Organism: Ophiura sarsii; assembly: GCA_035610835.1. NCBI lineage: Eukaryota > Metazoa > Echinodermata > Ophiuroidea > Amphilepidida > Ophiuridae > Ophiura > Ophiura sarsii. Next base: position 18,812,363 of record CM069443.1, read on the forward strand.
TTAGGTTTAGGGTACGGGTTAGGGCAGATTATGAATAATGGTCCTTATGACTAGTGACCCTTATGACTAGCGAGTTTGACCCAACGACACATTACAACAGACAATAATTGTTCACACCTTTAATGTATGCCTATTTCAACGTTGATTCCTACTTCAGTATTTAGAACATTACGTGAGCGATAATGCACCAGAAAGAATATTACGAACAATCCACATTCCAGACAGCCCACACATCGACTCAAGATATCGTCTATATACGATGTGTTCCTTCTCTCTCACGAGGTCTTATGTCAATTAATAGATGATGGTGGGCTTGGTGGCAAGTGTTTTTCTAGAAGGCGAACCAATTTACACAAATCAATGCAATGAATCAGTGTAGATAGTATAGACAACTCTAATAGATACCGCCAAATTCTACAAGATGCCGACGCTTAGCGTTATAGTGACATTTATTGCTTTTAGGGCAGGCCATCTTACGTACTCTAGTGCATTGGGATAGGTATTTGGAAGGATTTCAAATATAGGAATGTTTTCTTAGCTGGTAACGACTCGAAGACATTTGAAGATAAAGAAGCATATTCTAGTACCTTTAAGATACACTGGAGTGTTTATATTTCGCTCGAAATCAGGTTAAATATGCGAAGCGATTTCGTACGTGTTTGGCTATGTCCTTCCATTTGTTGATTTTATGGTTTTGAAGCATGTACTTTGGAGCGGTAAAACGTGACAGTCAATGACGTACTTCAAATATTGCAACGACGTACATGGTCAGAATTGTTGGCGCAATTTGATACATACTCGATAGATGTATATGTGTGAAGTGGATATTTCACTTGGTTCCGGCTTACATCTAATGCTAAGGTCCCTAAAATCATAGACGCGATTTGTTGCCACCAGGTTTACAAGAAAAGACACAAACGCCAAGAATCATGTGGAGCGTAATCTGCTAGCACATACCAGAAGTGCATTTAATAATATCATCACTAAACCAAACCTCACTCCTGAGTTGATAGGTATGCACATTCAATTTTATATTTAAAAATGTAATTCATGACATTTTTATAATTAGACGATAAGCTGACTCAATTGTGTCCATATATTTAAATTTTGTAGTGACACATAATTATTAGCACATTTTAAATGTACTTCAAGAATTTGACAATTCCACACACCATTCTATTGTGTCTATAATAGAGTCATTAGCGACACATAGAATTTTTCTCTAACCCTTCTGGTATGATCGCAGAAAACGATATGACCTACAAATGAGGACCATTGAAATAGGGCTGTGTTGAGCCCAGGCCCGTAAGCAGGATTTTTTTAGGGGGGGGGGGGGGCGGTGCGTATTTTCCGGAAAAGGTACATTGGTACCAAAAAAATCGTAAAAGGTTGCCCCCAATTTTTTTTTAGTCATCTCAGACAATTTTGAGAGCGGGGGGGGGGGGGGGGGGGGGGGGGGGGGGGGGGGGGGGGGGGTTAGGACATGTTTGAGTCCAAAACGGCCCGAAAAAACGCTTTACAATGGGAAATGGGCCGTTTTTCGCAAAATTGGGGTGGGTGGGGGCGTTTTTACAAAAAAGGTACATTGGTACCCAAAAAATGTACATTGGTACAAAAAAAAGGTACATTGGTACAAAAAAAAAGGTACATTGGTACAAAAAAAAGGATTTGGGGGGCGTCCGCCCCCCGCACCCCCCATAGTTACGGGCCTGGTTGAGCCCGATACGCGCGCCCGGCTGAACAACAAAGCAAAAAAGCGCGGGTCTGCAAATCCGAAATTTGGATTGGTCCAAAGGACTAAGATAAAGGTCGTGTGCAAAGCCAGGGGGAAAGCACTGGCAACCCTGGTGCTTGAAAACAACTCAGAATTATGTTAGACAAGCAAAATAATTCTTTTAGTATTTTTATGCTTCCCCTAATGTCATTTGGCATCAACACAGCACTTAGATTGATTTGGGCTAAGAACGATACATTAATATGCTTGCTACTGTCAACTCAAGTTTCGAGTCATTTTTGAATCCAATTCGATTCGATTCGATTCGATTCGATTCGATTCAATTCAATTCAATTCAATTCAATTCAACCCAACCCAACCCAACCCAACCCAACCCAACCCAACCCAACCCAACCCAACCCAACTCAACTCAACTCAACTCAACTCAACTCAACTCAACTCAACTCAACTCAACTCAACTCAACTCAACTCAACTCAACTCAACTCAACTCAACTCAACTCAACTCAACTCAACTCAACTCAACTCAACTCAACTCAACTCAACTCAACTCAACTCAACTCAACTTCAATTCAATTCAATTCAATTCAATTCAATTCAATTCAATTCAATCAATTCAATTCAATTCAATTCAATTCAATTCAATTCAATTCAATTGAAATTTGTCAATATTTGGCTGGATATGTAATAGGTTGAAATATGGGTTGATTGATTCATTTGCGTATATCTCGACAATGCAAGCATAGCAACAGATAACACTTGGTGAAGAGTAAGAACATACAATAATCTCTGTTTGACACTATTTTTGAGATCTAAATTCCTTAATACAAACAAGAAGGGACCATCTCAAATACGTTTTTATCAAGAAAAATCCGTAAACCATAGAAAACAACAAAGGATTAAGAACAAAAGAGGGATTATAATTGAATAAATTGTGGGATGTAAAGCAATAATAGTGGGGATTTCAAAAGGAGCTGATCAAAAAATCTCCTCAAACCGTTGGAATTATTTGACGATTACTTTAACAATACACATCTAGTAGCTCTGAAGATAGCAGTAATAAGAGAGGTTGTGGCAGCCACATTTGATTGATACATTACATTCATGTATATCTTCATTTTGATTATCAAAATAAGTATACACATTGATAAAGCATTTTTCGATGTTTCTGATTAGATTTTGAAGGCACAGGAAGCTTTTATCTGGCAAATATCATGATTTTAGCAATTTTTGGCCCAGTTCAAAATTATCTGCTGTATGCGCATGCGCACATTTTCTATATGTTTCATATGAATAAGTTCAGTTAATTAGTTACCTATCCTATGAACATGATGAAATCGCCCAACCCAAACTGGTTCTTGGATTTTCCTGATTTATTTGATTTTCCGCAACTTTAGTGATTCAATGATGGGGCATTCTTCAATGAAAATGGGCTATTTGAAATACTGATATTTGTATACTTGTTATTCAATTGCTTCCCCTTACCTTTTCCTCTTACATTACATATTTCAAATTACACAGGGATTAAGGTTATTGTCTCAGGTATCATAATTATGCAAAAAATATTTTCTATTTACCTGCTTCTGGGGTCATGTTATGCAATTTTCTTACCACGTGTTTCATACAAACAATTCAAATTTCCCGCCAACAAACTGATTTAGTAGTGTCCCAAGTGTACTTACTTTAAGCTAATGCTATAACGTCATAGTTCATACTTAGAAATTCAAAAGTGTATTGTTTGAAAGACAAAGGTTTATACTTGTGTTGATCACACATCCCTCAATAGAATCACTCATGCATCCCATACCATGATCACTTTCATTATTTAATGACCAACTCTCGTTTATACCGTCGTAATTTGAGAGAGGGACATTTACGTATGGTCATTTGGTTTTGAGGAAAGGTTGCGATGACACGTTGATGATAAGCAAATCGAGCCGAAGGATGGGTATAAAAGATAGCAATTATTGTTTTGTGAAAAATATGTTCTCAAACTACAAGTGTATTGTTACGTACAATAAATAGCAACTACCAGTAGCAAGTATTACACATGTTCGTATATACATCTCCGGCTAGTTGTTGTGTAATGAATTGAATAAAAGTCATATAGATCAACGCTACTTCCCATAATTTCATGTATCACTCCCTTGTGATGATGCCATGTATACTATTACCGATCAGTAGGATACCAACTGCCTAGTTTGTGATTATCCTCTATTTAGACGAATTCGCATCCCACAGGGGAATGTACTTACACGCATCGACCACTCGTGTTATCGGAACATAAGTGAGAAATTCGTAACAAACGAGGACAATTCAATAAAACAGTGTCATTAATCTAAACTTTTCAACATTATACATCCCCCCGGTAAATTAGGGTAATTGTTGTAAAAACAAACGAAGGCATATAAATATTTGATCTTTTCACTTTATATAATTTAGTTATGTTCTTGTATTGTGGTGAAGTGTCAATTCATTAACCCTCCTAGAAATATTCAAATACAATTATGTATTTCAGTAGTTTTAATAAATCTACCATTGAGTGCGTACACAGAAATCTCCTCCTGTCTCAATTCTTATCAGACTCTTATAAACATACCTTCAGCTACATCCCCATTCATGTACTATTCTAAATATATTTCCATAACATGAGATGGGACTGCTTGATTGAATGAATCCATGCATTTTGCTCAAAATATCTTATTTTTGTGCAAATTTAAAGAACGGAAACCAAAATTACGCAACAATTTAACATGGTTTTTGTATAAGTTGGGTCACCACAATGTTGACAGAACCAAAAAAGTAGTTGGGGACTATACGTTCAGAATTTCTATTTTCAATAAAATCGTACTTGAAATTTTGTTCCTACTAACGAACAATCGGGCACTCTAGTATTTCTATTTGGTAAAATTTGCCTAATAAGCTTTTAATCGTGTCGAAAATGCGACTTTACACAGAGGTGAAAAATGGGTAACAAATTAAATAATCGTCGATTTCACGAAAATACAATCACTAACCACATTTTGTTTTTGATCAAACCAACTTTATATGTGCCGAAGGTATGCTTTTTAAGTTTAAAAAAAGGTTTCGCATAGACGTACAATGTAGACGAATAGACGCATAGACGTTGCAATGTCTCATAGTCGTTACGTATGTCTTTATTACAAAACGTTGCTACTTGGAAGGACCTCTATGCATGGGAATCAGCCCATGACCTATATGAATGTTACTATAAATCTGGAAACGGTGTGTGTTTGTGGGGGTGTATGTATGTGTGTATCCTGAAAAGGCTTTCTCATTTTGCATTTTAAAGCAGTGAATATTGCACTGATAATAGATGATGTCTTGAGACAGGTTATAAGCTATAAATGGCCGAAAACCGTACAGAATTGACCGAGATATGAGCAAAATGATGTCCAATTTAGGGCTTTTCAGCCCGGCTTTTGAGACTATTTTCTACGGGCCATGTTTGTTTTTCTCTGCGTACACTGTAACCATGCAGTCGGCGCGTAGCACATAAAGCGTCGCAGTGCGCCATGTAAAATAAACGCGCACACGCACTACACCCACGCACCCCTACACACGCGAGCGGGTAAATATTGTAGAAATACGCTGCGCCACACGGGGTTGGTTATGGTTTAGGCCTTGGGGTTGAGATAAGCCACAGAAATTGGAAAACTGATGCCGAAGGACGGGCGTCCCGCTAGTGCCTATAATAATGGATAGCGTTTTGCGGGGGTTAATGAATCAACCTGATTTATTTACTTAGGTTGGCATGCCAAGCAATCTAACCGAGGGTTAATGAAGTAGCCACGGGAAATGGTTTAGGGAGGGTTGTGATGCGTGAAGCATGTACAATGTGTTGGTAGGGTATTTGGTGTCATGTTGGGGAGGGAGGGGAGGGCGGGGTGGTGTAAAACCACGGGAAATGATTTAGGATAGGCCTATAATGGATAGCGGTTTGCGGGGGTTAATGAAACAACCTGATTTCTTTACTTAGGTTGGCCAAACAATCTAACCGAGGGTTAATGAAGTAGCCACGGGAAATGGTTTAGGGAGGGTTGTGATTATAAATCAAATTGGTGCGGGTGTGTGCATGGGGTGGGGTAAAACCACGGGAAATGTTTTAGGATAGGATTAAGAGTTAATGAAGTAGCCGCGGGAAATGGTTAGGGAGGGTTATGATTATAAATCCACCTGGTTGGTGTAGTTGCAATGTGTGGGGGGGGGGGGGGGCGATTTTAGGGGGTTTATTTGGTTTTAAAAGTACCGTCGGAGGGTTAACTTGATGCGGTTTGAGAAGTAGGGGTTAATACAGTAGCCACGGTAAATGGTTTAGGAGGGATATGGTTATAAATTAACCTGATTGGGGTTGGGGTGTTGTAGGGGGTTTATAATGCCTTTAGAAGGGATATGGTTATAAATCAACCTGGTTTGGTGGGTGTTGTAGGGGGTTTATGTGGTTTCAGAGGTAGGTGGTGGCATAATCATCTAGCGGGGACCCGAGCGTAGCGAGGGTACGCCGCTAGTGAAGATAAAAATGGGAATTGCACCCGGCCTATTCTACATTCAATTGAATTGGTGCATCACGTCCAATTTATTGCATGAACCGTGTTACCAGATTGGCCTACATATCATGAAGCAGGTGGGTTTTTTTAAAAATCGTGAACGCAGTTAATTTTTGGAGGCGGATCACTTTTGTGCCTTGCAATGTCAGACATGAAGAAAAACAGCCCCCATAATCAATTACGATTAAACCCTTTAGTGAAAACTGTCAACAATAGATGGTGAATCAAAAAACATTGTGCACGATTTGAAACGACGATTTGACCTTGATGCGTGCATTGAACCATGAAATGTTTGTTGTTTGTATAAAGCGTTGTTAATCTAGTTTATCCTCCCAAAAAAGAAAGTAATTTACTGACAAATAAGCAAACTGCGGCACGTTTTGTAAACTGTCCGCGTTTTTCGCCATTCCTATGGGATTTACACAGTTAGAGGGGTATGTTCCGATCACTTTTGTTGGCTATGATTTTTGTTCACATCAAGATATTTTGATATCAGAAGAATCCCCATATTTTTCTCATTATATCTTTAAAATCTTAATAGCCAGAAATGTCCCATCTAGAAATTATAGGCTAAAATGTGGTGAATTACTGCCAATGGTGGTTAACCACCAGCCAGTTGGTGTACTACTCAATGGGCAAAATTATCGTGACCGTGTGCTTCTAAAATTAGAACCATTGAAGTTATGCAACTAAAACTTATGGAATGTGGCAATTTTAAGGATGACCTTTCATGTCAAATAGAAAACATCAAGTTGAAAATCGGGCTAGCAATCAGAACATTTAGCCATGAATATTACTGCAGCATGATGATATGGAGCACCATTGCCGCGCAGAGATATCACTTCGGCTCTGACACGTGCCTTCCTGAAGGTTGACTGGTGATGCATCACAGTCACCGATGCAGGTATTCAGATTTGTCTTTTCATTTGACACTTTGGTATCAGAAGATTAACTGCTTATTCCAGAGTTAAAGAATTAATATTTCAGGAACATTTTGATAATTGATGTGGTTATAATGACCATTTTTGCAAAACCAATTAACTGTGTGTAAATCCCATTGGAATGGCGAAAAACGCAGTCATTTACAGAACTTATCACAGTTTGCTTATTTATCAGTCGATTCCATGGTTCAATGCACGCATCAAGGTCAAATGGCCGTTTTAAATCGTGCACAATGTTTTTTGATTCATTCTGTATAGCTAGCGAAGCCAACATTTTCTAAAACAGCACAACAATTTCACTCATTTCTAAAAACCACTGAAAACAATCATTAGGCAGGTGATCTAAGTGAACTAAGTATTCCTCTTTGTAAGGGTTAGCCAGCTGACTTGAAGTTCAATTGAATTATTGTACATGTTGAGCAAAGCAAGTGAGCTACTAGTATTTCCACCTACCACTGGGTATACATGTTATACGTTTATTAATAATTATATTATGATTAATTTAAAAATTATTTGTAATAGGTAAAAAGTTAAACTCATTTCCATTATACCGTTAGCCCATGCAAACAAGCCGGACTGTCATTGATGGCTTAGTATTATGAAAAGCCGACTTCATAATCTATGTACACACTCGTGGATTCCAACTTCAAAGGGTTTTCGATTTAAAATAAAATACTCCATCTAAAGTACGATTGAAATTCAACGACAATATTTGATGACTTAACCCGCATTGGAACTCCATAGTTATGACCTAGTTTTTAATAATCCACTTGATGATTCATAAGACAAGAAGTTGATCAAACCCTATACATTATATAAGAGTTTTATGTGAATTCATGTTGTGGCATTCCTCTTTGACATTACAGAAATGACAAATATAAAAAATTCCATTGAAATGGAATGGGGGCGATCCAAGAGAAAGAATCATGTTTTGTAACCATTTTCTGAAGCATCTGTTCATTCTGTTGCACACCAAAATACCAGGGATATGGTGTATGTATCTTTCAAACAAAAAAACCACCCCAAATCAAAACACAACAGTCTAAAAATAGTACAGGAAACCAATAAAGTTGATGTTTGTGCATGGAGGGGGGAGGTACCATCCATGAAGCTATAGCTTCATGTACCATCTGAAGAACAATCTAGGTATATATGACATCCACAACTCATTAAAGCCCCAACTAAAAAATCCTTGGTTTCCCATGGAAATGGAGTGATCACCAGAACATGATGTGTACAGAGTAATTTGTAGTGACAGTTCACCATATCATTATGTAATGCAGTGCTACCCAACAAGGACACATGTAGGTTTATTCTAAAGCAAGCACTATTTTTTCGCGGCATTTAATGTTCGTGATGCAGAAGAACTCACATTTTTCATCATGAAATGTTTACAAACGTACACCTTTCTAATAATGTCTAATAAGAATACTAAAAGCTTGTGAGCATGACAATTTCACCAATCCTAGCCAGTCGCGAAATTTTTCATACACATAGATATTTCATGCAAACCTTGACCATGTTTTAGGACACAGTTGACACTATGAGCTTTTCAGTAGTATCTGAGACCACAATTGTAATGTGTATAACATCTGGACAGTTGGGAGATTTCTCTTTAGTCAAACAAGATAAGCTATTATGTCTCTCTGTTGGGAGTCTAAGAATCATCAAGGCTAAACAAATATAGCTTTGACTCCATCACAGACTGCAGGACTGTTAAAATAAACTGCATAGATACATGTAATTTACAAAGACTACAAAATAATTTAGACAATTGTCCATATACTAAAAACAAAATGGCAGCCTCCATGTATATGTAGAAAGACCTAAATGTCCAAGAATATGCAATCTGATGCTATAAGGTTGGCGGGCTTGGCCCACCAACCAAAAACAGTGAAAGTACATACAGTTATACATGTTTATGTTTACATGAGTGACGAGAAAGGAACGGAATCTTTTCCGTCGTTCCATCTGGCTATATACGACCCTTTACCTTGTCATTCAAGAATATATAAATAGCTGAATATATGCAGCGGTTTTCCCCGGAAAAAAATAAATGCAAAGTGGTACACAATTTCAGAGACGGATTTCTTATAAAATCGTGGTGATAATTGTAATTTTTGTTTACATATTCCGAAAAACCAAGATTATCTCCAGCCAACTGAAAATCTTGGTTTTTTTAAAAATCGATAATCTTGGTTTTTCATTTGAAAAACCAAGTTTTTCGCCTAGCTGTCGAAAAACTTGTTTTTTCAATTGATAAACCAAGTTTTTCGAGAAAAACTGGAATTTTCACTCGATAAACTTGGTTTTTCGAGTAACTGGACATTGGGCCTGCCAAAGACGCCACCCACCACCCACAATAAATAAAATACACATAAAATGAATTTATAAAAACCGCGAACGGATTCGTTAATACGCAAAGAATGGATGATTCTTGCACACACAATACATGCAATACATGACCACATGACCGTGCAATCAACGATTTATAAATGCGCAATCAACGATTCATAATCAAGCAATGGACTATTTGTAAATGTAGGTGTTGAATGTAGGCCTCTTGTGTTGAACACTATTTTGCAGAAATTCTCCCTGCATTTCGTGTGTTAATTATCTGATGCGTTTGTGCAATTTATCTCTTGCGCAAAAATGCAAAAATCTTCTTTTCTTGTTTGCCCACTAAAATGTAACAACTTGTAAAGAAATTATATCGCTGGATAGGCAAAATTACCCGAATTGGAGCAAAAGTTACATAATTGATGTGAATATCGAATATTTCGGGCGTTTGGCATTGTCGGTTGTGATTGGCACTGTCGGTTGAGATTAGCACTGTCGGTTGAGATTGACATTATCGGTTGAGACTGGCCCTGATGTTTGAGATTAGGACTGTAGTTTTGCAAAGGCTGGTTTTTTCGCGCAGGTTTGGAGGAAATCACGTTACCCCCTGGTAAAGTCCTGGTCGGTTTACTTTCATTTTTCGCCCTCCCAATATTAAAAACCTAGATACGCCGTTGGGAACTTTATATTTTAATGAGGTCAAAGATCAAATACCACGTTTAACGGTCATCTCACGTCAAGTTTTATAGGCTTAACATGTAGAATTAGCCTATTTGATAAGTTGTAGTCCAATCATCGCGATTCGCAATAAGATGCGCCGCTAGCGGTTGTTCTTGCAAGTTCAATTTTTGACTCCTACGATTGACTTCACCGTTCTAACTACCAATGGATTGTCACGCAAGTGTGATAATAATAATGTTGAACACAGCTTCACAAAGGATCCGCTATGTGTAGATCTTATACAAAGAATAATGAATCTACTATAATTGTGTAAATTGTTGTTGGGGTGTGCATTTGCGTGTATAACCAATATACATGTATTGACGTTTTCCTGTGTTGTATTGTATATATTACGTGGGCTTTGGATGTCGACCTTTCCCCCAAGTAACCGCTGGCTACCGAAAATTGGAATCAAACCCTTAATTTACTAACCTCTATGTTTAATGTATATTTTTGAAAATCTTGTATTTTGTAATGCATATTATTCTTGTAAATCTTGTAATTGTAATATTGTGCCAATTCAGCCGGTTGGCCGCAATGATAATAACATATATCATGAATAATAACAGTTAGTCAGTCTGGTCTAAATTTGGACCATGTTACTCAGCTATTCTAAAATAAGGATTAACTACCGACCGAAAGCAGTCTCGAAAGCAGTACCTTAAATCCTTGTAATCCTTTTAGCACCCAGCCGAAATTAGATGTTTTCAAAAAAGATCGAACATCGTCATTGTGACATATGTTCGGTGATCGATTGTCCTAGGGTGCTTCAGGATTTGTTTGGCTGTCCCGTATATGGAACCTCAGGGTTTAAACGGTTTATTTTAATTTTAAAGAACCCCAACAACTTCTGTAGAGAACCTTTAAAGGTTCTAAAGACGCATTGTTCGGTTTTTAACCTTTAAAGCTTCCACAGGTGCTATAAAGGGTTCTATATACGGGACAGCCAAGAACCCCTGAAGCACCCTTTTTCTAAGAGTGTAGCGATTCTTGTTTACGGTGCGTCTTTTGATTTTTATATAGGATTTTTTTCAAACAAACTTCAATAATACCAATTTGAGTTCTTAGGCTAAGGGAAACGCCCTGTTATACGGATCCGAAAGACCCATATTTTTGAATTCGTGTGATATTTTAAATTGACGTTTTTTCATTTTTTTTTCATTTTGAAACATTTTGAAGCTGTTCAACAACTGTTGACAAAATTGTTGAAAATGTACTAGAGGTTTCAGAGGAAACAAAAACAAGAAAAAGATTGACAGGTTCGAATATGCGTGGAACAGTTTTTTCGCCACCTTAGTCGAATTTCATAACGAACTGTTGGGATTTTAACGAATTAGATTATGTTTTATGAGCCCTCTCTAAAAGACAGCTATTCACTCAAGGCTCAAACCAAAGAAAACAAATAGAGACGGACTATAAACATGTTGTCAATAGCGCCATCTATCCTATGTCTATATCCAGACCAGTCTATGCATTTCGAATCTTTTAGAAAGTTAAATGTACTGAAGTAACGGTACATCCGAGAGTGTACACGTCATTTGTAAGCTAACCACCCCTTACAACAGCAATTTCAAAATGTAAGAATGTATAGATAACAATATAAGAATAGTTGTTTATTTGCACAGTCAGTCGTTCCGTGCGCACAACGCTCGGATCCTGATTGGACCACACTCAACACAATCCTCGCGGGGGTGGGGGGGGGGGGGGGGGGGGGGGCGCTAAGAAGAAAAGAATAAGTTACAGAGCTTACAGATTTTTAATCAAATATTCATTCCCGTACAACTTCTTTTTGACTCACCCTGTATAGACCGCTAGTCATAAGGTAGGGTTAGGGTTAGGGTTAGGGTTATGTTTATGGTAAGGTTTAGGGTTAGGGTTAGGGCAGATTATGAATAATGAGCCTAATGACTAGCAACCCTTATGACTAGCGAGTTTGACCCAACGACACCTTACAACAGACTATAATTGTTCATACTTTTAATTAATGCCTATTTCAACGTTGATTTATGTTGATGCCTACTTCAGTATTTAATTTAGAACATTACATGAGCGATAATTCACCAGATAGAATATTACGAACAATCCACCCACCCGATAGCCCACACATGTTTATACTGAGGCCAAAAAAAAGAAAGAGTTGACTTGCCCTATCAGGTCAAGAATGTGGTTCAGACGGTCGGATTGTTTTAATTTTTAATTTAAACAAGCAGATACTACACAAAAACCCGATTTTAAAGAATCCTTAAACATGCATATTTAAGAAGTAGTAAGATTTAAAGACCCGCGCTGTGAAGGGGGCACACCACTAAATACGTCCCCCATTGAAATACACGTGTTTCGGCCCTTTTTCAAGACCGTATTTTTACCCCACGTAACAATGATGGAAGTTTTTATTTCGCATGAATGTATTAGATATGTGTTGAATTTTATTTTAAACTTGATTTTTCTTGACCCATCTAGATGAAATTTTTCGCTACGCGCACCTAAACAGCGCCCTCACCATTTTAAACCGATATTTTCGCTTCCTCACCGGTTCCGGCAACGATATCCTTCCGCAGCCTAGGCTCCCGTGCGTATTCGATTCCGACGATTTTTGACCACATTAGCAATGCTGAGGTTCTATTCTATCTTTTTCATAAAAAATAAGCAAGATTTACTTCTATTTGCTTCCCCTGGGACGATGATCAAATTGATATAGGTACTATTTCTCCGAACCATACACCAAACGCGTAAGGATTTAGTGTAGTGCCCCCTTAGAAGCAAAACTTTTTTTGAGTTTTCATTCTTTTTTCTACATATTTCGAAAGAACAAGTATTTCTAAGATAAACTGCCAAAGCATACCTCTGTGCGATCTGTGGTTCTCAAATAAGAGCATTTTTCTGAAAAATGATGATGTCCCAAATGTTCATAAATTGTGTATAAAAGCAAGAAATCACCCAGTCCGGCACCATCTGGTCCGGCACCATCTGGTCCGGCACCATCTGGGCTGACATCGATTTTGGCGAACTATAGTGTATGCATTATCAATTGTTTCGTGAATAATGTAATACAAACTAACTTAACATTTAATAAACATTTGATTATAATATTACATACAGACAAAGTCCGACACAAATTCACTATTCTCTAGTTTTCAGTAATGGTAGCTCTAAGAAGAGCTGTTTGGGTTTAAAAGGGACTGTTTGAGAGATATTTCATGTGATCTTTCAATTCATGTGGTGATACATGGAGGTGAACACCCGCTGTAATTCTTCAAACCGTGGCATGTGATTCTCCTCTTGTTGTCTGTCGAAGATTCTAACACCAAGTGGTCGCCTTCTGCGCACGTCTGCTCGACACACTCTATGGGAACCCCCCCCCCCCCCCCCCTCCCCCGGCATGGCGTTTCTATGCATGTCAGGTCAGGTCTGTGGTTCTGTAAGATGTACACGGCTCTTGGAAGCGTGGTGATTACCTCCCTGTGTCCAGGATACCGCAGATGACACCGGTGGTAACCATCCTTGTTCCTACAATTTGTTTACACCCAATACGAACCAACTTCAATTTCTAAAACATTTCTGGTTAGGTATGCTGTAGTTTTGACAGTATCTTCTGCTCATCCGTCAGGCTATCACCGCTAACCATAGGCGCCTTAATTGTTATACATAGAGTACAATGCCCCTTTTGATGATTCGTTAAAAGTTTAGTGGCCAAGGCTAGTATGATTGTGTTTAGATTTGATTTAAAATATTGTATTGTACTTTTATCCTAATGGTAGTAATCTTAAGAAACTTATTGACAAATAAAACTGCGAAAATAGAGTGAAAATGAGAGTTTTTCAAGTAAAAGGTACCATAATAGGCCAAAAACAACACGTCTTCGAAGCAAAACTTTTTTTGAGTTTTCATTCTTTTTTCTACATATTTCGAAAGAACAAGTATTTCTAAGATAAACTGCCAAAGCATACCTCTGTGCGATCTGTGGTTCTCAAATAAGAGCATTTTTCTGAAAAATGATGATGTCCCAAATGTTCATAAATTGTGTATAAAAGCAAGAAATCACCCAGTCCGGCACCATCTGGTCCGGCACCATCTGGGCTGACATCGATTTTGGCGAACTATAGTGTATGCATTATCAATTGTTTCGTGAATAATGTAATACAAACTAACTTAACATTTAATAAACATTTGATTATAATATTACATACAGACAAAGTCCGACACAAATTCACTATTCTCTAGTTTTCAGTAATGGTAGCTCTAAGAAGAGCTGTTTGGGTTTAAAAGGGACTGTTTGAGAGATATTTCATGTGATCTTTTAATTCATGTGGTGATACATGGAGGTGAACACCCGCTGTAATTCTTCAAACCGTGGCATGTGATTCTCCTCTTGTTGTCTGTCGAAGATTCTAACACCAAGTGGTCGCCTTCTGCGCACGTCTGCTCGACACACTCTATGGGAACCCCCCCCCCCCCCCCTCCCCCGGCATGGCGTTTCTATGCATGTCAGGTCAGGTCTGTGGTTCTGTAAGATGTACACGGCTCTTGGAAGCGTGGTGATTACCTCCCTGTGTCCAGGATACCGCAGATGACACCGGTGGTAACCATCCTTGTTCCTACAATTTGTTTACACCCAATACGAACCAACTTCAATTTCTAAAACATTTCTGGTTAGGTATGCTGTAGTTTTGACAGTATCTTCTGCTCATCCGTCAGGCTATCACCGCTAACCATAGGCGCCTTAATTGTTATACATAGAGTACAATGCCCCTTTTGATGATTCGTTAAAAGTTTAGTGGCCAAGGCTAGTATGATTGTGTTTAGATTTGATTTAAAATATTGTATTGTACTTTTATCCTAATGGTAGTAATCTTAAGAAACTTATTGACAAATAAAACTGCGAAAATAGAGTGAAAATGAGAGTTTTTCAAGTAAAAGGTACCATAATAGGCCAAAAACAACACGTCTTCGAAGGGGGCACACCACTAAATACGTCCCCCATTGAAATACACGTGTTTCGGCCCTTTTTCAAGACCGTATTTTTACCCCACGTAACAATGATGGAAGTTTTTATTTCGCATGAATGTATTAGATATGTGTTGAATTTTATTTTAAACTTGAGTTTTCTTGACCCATCTAGATGAAATTTTTCGCTACGGGCACCTAAACAGCGCCCTCACCATTTTAAACCGATATTTTCGCTTCCTCACCGGTTCCGGCAACGATATCCTTCCGCAGCCTAGGCTCCCGTGCGTATTCGATTCCGACGATTTTTGACCACATTAGCAATGCTGAGGTTCTATTCTATCTTTTTCATAAAAAATAAGCAAGATTTACTTCTATTTGCTTCCCCCTGGGACGATGATCAAATTGATATAGGGTCCGAACCCTACACCAAACGCGGAAGGATTTAGTGTAGTGCCCCCTGAATAAAATTATTACCTATACACAGACCGTCGGTCAACTGACGCTGGTTTTCGGCGAGCACGTGTAAATTCAGCAGAAAAGCAACCGCGGTCTATAAAACGTTTACGCAGGTGAAATAAGTATACAATGCGACAGTTGATATAAAGTATGTGAGTAAATGACGATTTTATGTGTTTATACCGTATTTAAACGTAAACAGAACATGTTTTGCTATTTATTAACCAAAATATGACTTTGAAAAAAAAGAAGAAAAAATAGCGACCCTAGATTTCCGAAAATTCGGGTCGGTCGGAAAGGGCAAGTCAACTTTTTTTTGTTGCCTGATGTTGAGATCGACTCAAGATATCGTCTATATACGATGTGTTCCTTCTCTCTCACGAGGTATTATGTCAATTAATAGATGATGGTGGGCTTGGTGGCAAGTTTCGTTTAGAAGGCGAACCAATTTGCACAAATCATCGCAATGAATCAGTGTTGATAGAATAGACGAACTCTAATAGATACCGCCAAATTCTACAAGATGCCGACGCTTAGCGTTAAAGTGAAATGTATTGCTTTTAGGGCAGGCCGTCTAGTGCATTGAGATAGGTATTTGGAAGGATTTCAAATATTGGAATGTTTTCTTAGCTGGTAACGACTTGAAGATATTTAAAGACAAAAACTATATTCTAGTACCTTTAAGGGCTGATATCCAAACTCTCAGCGGTGTTACACCGGTATTACACCGATGTTATACCGGTATTACACCGATGTTATACCGGTATTACACCGATGTTATACCGGTATTACACCGATGTTATACCGGTATTACACCGATGTTATACCGGTATTACACCGATGTTATACCGGTATTACACCGATATTTGTATAGAATATCGGTGTAATACCGGTATAACATCGGTGTAATACCGGTGTAACACCGCTGAGAGTTTGGATATCAACCCTAAGATACACTGATGGAGTGTTTATATTTCGCTCGAAATTGGGGCAAATATGCGTAGCGATTTCGTACGTGTTTTGCTATGTCTTTCCATTTGTTGATTTTATGGTTTAGAAGCAGGTTCTTAAGAGCGGTAAAACGTGACAGTCAATGACGCACTTCAAATACTGCAGCGACGTATATCATGTGGTCAACATTCTTGGCGCTATTTGATATACGAATATACTCGATAGATTTTTTTTCTCACTTGGTTCCGGTTTACATCCAATGCTAGGTACCTAAAATTATAAACGCGATATATATGTTTATGTTTCAGAATGTCCAATTCAATTCAATTCAATCCAATTCATTGTAATAATACAAAGAGGGAAGTGTTGTATAACCTCATCATCCATGGATAGGTCCTTAAACATTAAATGTCCTGTAAAAGAAAACCCGTGAATGAAGTGTGGCGACCGTAATTGCCATGTACTTTTTCATTGTCGTAATGATAGAATTGAAGCCAGACTTGGTCCCCCATCTCTCTAACTGTAGAATTGCACCGTTGCTCTGAGTGTTGTAAGTTTGGTCTCGTTCATCTCTAATGTCCAATAATCGCGTCTCCATCCTTTGTCAGTTGGATTACAGCAGTACCAGAATTATCGTCGAACATGATATGAATAAAAAACGAGTGTACATGTATATCCCTTATTCGGCAAGTGAATACTCCCGATTAAACATTGAAATCGTTGCCAATATTGGATGCTACCGTGGGAAAACGTAAAATATGTCGCCAACGAAAGGGACGTTTTACCAGATAATAAAAGATCGAAAACGTGGGTAATGTTGTATTGCCCTCCTACACGTGAGTACCTTACACTGAATCAGTAAAATGAACACTCCATATCTTGATCGTTCATGATATTACATGATTACGGACGTCAAAGCTTAATATTAAGGGTTTCTGTGTAATGAACCGTCATATCATAACATCCATTCAGCAGAAACATGCATTTGACATGTTTGATGTCGAATCCGATTTTGTGATGAATTTTTGTTTTATGCTAAATCCTATCGGATAAAAATGTGCACTTACCTTTATAAATGTCGAGGTCTCCTATTCGTACGCATACAATGAGAATAATGTGACACCAAGTTATTTCAGGATCATCGCCAGTCTAGCGAACAAATATCGTCCCCTTAAAACCAGAACTGTGTCCAAAAATTGCATTTTGAGAAAAACGCGTTTGAAAGTTCAATTGAAGCTGAAAAATCAGAAAATTCAAATAAAGTCTAAATCTGGAAAAAATGGACATAACCAGAACTGGTTGGAGAATGTGACAATCGTAACAGCCATTTGTGATCAATCTACGTCGTAAGTCAGAAAGAAATACAATTTTACCTCGCTTCAATCAGTTGCTTACGCAATACAAACTGCACACAGATTCATGTTAGTGCTAGTCCAAGAACATGCTGGACATATTCAGTTTTGGCTGAAACAAAAATTGGTTAATAAACATAGACATGGCACATAGACAGGTTTGGCACTAAGATTTTAAAAAGAAATGGACATATACATTATTGGAATTCCTAGGGAGCCCTCTATTTTTTAGATTGGACATAGACACTTGTCGATTAACTACTATTATGGTGGTACTAGCTCAATTGTGCACAAAATGGACATAGACCGCTCTGGTTTTAAGGGGACGATACATCGTCCAAGTCTAAATGACGTTGTGTTCATAGCTTGATGCCAACCTGTATCTGGTGTATACCGGGTAGCATATATTGCTTTAAGAAAGGAAGGAAGTTATCGTAGGCTATGGTAATATTACTTAATCATCGAAATGATAAAACATCATTAGAGATTAGTATTACAAAATTACAGCTCATTGTATGTGAAAATATTATAATATAGCACTAGCAGTTTGATTAAAATCTGATGGCCATGTTTAGCACTTTATTGACCTTACGGTTGTTGGATTGTACAATACCAGGAGGAAACATGGACCCAATACCCAGGGCCATTGGCTTTGCTTGAAAGTCCGACCATGTCGGTCACAATCCGAAAACAAGTGTTTCGCTAATAACGGGTTTGAAAAAATTGGGGCAGGCTGAAAAGGTTTTCGTTATGTTTTGTAAAGTTTGTGACTTGGACTTTCAGGGTTAAACACAACAATATACACATTATCTCTGCTAAATTACATGGCTAATGTTTGCATGGGCGTAGCCAGAAACCTTGTTACCCGTGGGGCACGAAATCGGTGTGGGGTCCAGGAGCCCACTTAAGGACTTCAGGATTTACAGACGTTTTCATTAGAAATTGGCTACGATTTCTTCCAATTCATGTAAGTTTTTACGCGGATGTTGCAGCATCAAATCATTTCCGGAAGTTCGTCACTTAAAGGCATATTATGTGATCTTTTCCAGAGAGCGCCCTCTATTCATGATTTTTTTTAGAAAGTAGATTTTCTTGCAGATTTACATTTCCGATCATAAATCATACATACATTCCAAGTTACAGAGCGATACGATTCCTAATTACCTCAAAATCATGGTTTTAGAGTGAATTTAGAGTGAAAAATATAAACTGTCGGGATTCCGACAGTTTATTTTCACTCTAAAACCATGATTTTGAAGTAATTAAGAATCGTATCGCCCTGTAACTAGGAATGTATGCATGATTTATGATCAGAAATGTAAATCTGCAAAAAATTCTGCTTTCAATTTTTTTTCTCGATATTGAGGGCGTTCCCTGGAAAGATCACATAATATACCTTTAATATATTGATTCGCTGTGATAATATAAAGTGGAACAGATATTCACTTTAATGTAGGTTACTGGATCAACGATCAACGGTCTCGTTTTGTTTTAATTTGGGCATGAATACTTGTTAATTATTTCGATGTACGCGATCCAATAAATTTGAATTTTTAGCGTTTATGTTAGGACGCCCTCGTAATTGTGGGGTCAAACGAAGTGGCCTTTCAAGTTATAGACCTACTTTGAAGTAGGATAACCCATCGTAGGTGTAGGTCCTACTAGGAATTTAGTTATAAACGACGTCATGCCCTTGACCTACGATACGCAACTGTTTCATGTTCATTATAAGTAAGTCCGTCATTCTACGGTGCAGCGTTCTTACTTACATTCACGGGTCAGTTCATTGCATTGTCTCATATACGTGCTTAAACCCATCGTAGTAGGCGTTACGTAGGTCTTAACAACAAATCATTGGAAGGACCTCTATGGATGGGAATCAGCCCATGACCTATATGAATGAAGATACAAAGGGTTATCGCAGCTCGGCCTATTCTACATTCAATTGAATCGGTGCATGACGTCCAATTCATTGCATGAACCTGAGTGTTAACAAATGGGCCTACATATCGTGAAACAGGTGTATCTTCTTTCTGAAAATCGTGAACACAGTTAATTTTTGGAGCCGAATCACTTTAGTGTCTTGAAATGTCAGCCATATAGAAAAGCAGTATTTATTTTATTTTATTTTATTTATTTATTCGGACATACACTTTTGGAACAGTGGCAAAAGTCTTCTCGACTAATGCGTGTCCATAAACATAACACAGTGTTTAATACAAAAAGGGAAATATTATATACAAATATTTACAGTAACATAGATTCATCTATAATCAAATACGACGAAACCCTGGTTCTTACTTACCACTGGAAATACATTTTATACGTCCGTGTATTAACCATTCTATTACGATCAATTTACAATGCATTTGTAATAGGTATACAGTCAAGCTCATTTTAATTAAACCGTAAGCCCATTTAAGCAAGCCTGACTGTCATATATGGCTTATATAGTATTATGATAAGCCGACTTCATAATCTATGTACACACTCGTGGATTCCAACTTCAAAGGGGCTTTCGGGTTCAAATAAAATCCATCTAAAGTACGATTGAAATTCACCGACAATATTTGATGATATAACCTGCATTGGAACTCCATAGTTATATGATCTAGTCTTTAATAATCCACTTGATGATTCATAAGATACATACATGAAGTTGATCAAACCATATGTATTGGCCCTAACCAAAGCTTGCTGACACAAAATATAATATAATAGAGATGTATGTGATTGTCGTGAACACACACATTTTCCTCCATGCACGAAAACGACATGCTCTCCAAAATGATTATAGTATGATCCCAGACCCAATATTTTGGAGTTGACCCATTGACCTCTTACATGATCTTAAATTTGTATTAACATAAGGTGGTATAAAAGGTACACTTTTCAGAGACGGATTTCTTAAAAAGAGATTGTGATGATAATTGTGATATTTGTTTACATAATTATTCCTAAACAGCAGTAGTCCATACACAAGCCTATAATGGTAATTTATTATTGGTGTAAACGTCGTGCTTTATATTAAATATTAAATGGCGTCTCAGCATAGACATGATAAAGAAAGAATGCCCGTTTCAGCAAGCTGTGTTTAAACTTTCGCTGTAGGATTTGAAATTTGTATTTATTTCCCATGCTGCTTTAACATATTATATATACCACTATCGATGCGCTCTCATTT